>SMLS01061071.1:0-13513 GCA_004785975.1 Popillia japonica
TTCTGTAGGGAATGCTAAGTCTACGGGTTTGCAACATTGAATTCCAAATAAGTTGGTAGTATGAAGGGTAAAAATGGCGGCTTTCAAAATTAGACATTCGCGCATGTTATACGAGCATTCTCCCTACTCTATATCTCTGGGTTAACAAAAGTTCTTTCACTTGTGCTAATTTGAAGCTTTTATTTTTTGCAGCTGCTTCATTTTTTATTTGTGCCCAAACTAATGCAATAGAATTCAATTCACGATAGTGGTAATCTAAGTACAATTTTGTTACTCTGTTTTGCCATTTTGTCCACTGCGTATGCATTGTAGTGTTTGTGATTATTTATTATTTCCAACAATTCTAATGGCATTATGTAGGGATCAAACGGTATTTGTATGTGAAATAACCATTCCCGCATTTCTGCTTTTCGCATTAAAGTTGTTGATACTTTTTTCCTTTTTCTGCTATGGTAAGATGCATTATCCATTACAATAACAATATTGCCAGGTAATTTCTTTAACATATCATTGAACCACTCCTCAAAAAGCATTTGTATCCAGTTCATCGTGGTAATCGACTGTTTTTCTTTCTTCAAATAGTAGTAACCCATCGTCAAAAAAACCGTTTTTAGAACCAATATGTAAAATAATTAAGCGTCTTTCTGTACCAGTGGGGCTTTTGAGATCAGTAGTGACACCATCTATAAATGCTTGTCTGCGTGTTGTAACATTAACATCTACCCACATTTTTGCTCTTGTGTGCCCTTCATGCAGCCATGTTTCGTCAAAATAATAGATTAACCGTTGCCGATATCTATATTTTGATATTGAAGATAAATATGTTCGTCTCCACAAAACAATGTCATCACGTCCGAGTAGTAAACTTTTGCGATTACATTTTAAATGCCTGTAAATCTGTAAATATATACTCTGTATTATACAAAACAAATAATTAGTACCAAAACTTACTTAAAATTAAGCATATTCATTAATTTATACAAGGTTGAACGAGTCATTGGAGGTACACTTTTTCCTTATTTTCTTTTTAAGATTTTGTTTAATGTAGGAACTTCTTCATCGTAAAAAAGCCATGTATGATTCTTCTTATCATGTATTGAATAGTACCGTCACCAAGAATACGGACAACACTTGTCTTTGAAACTGCTAATATTATTGTTAAGGATAGATTACCACCAATAATTTTTTTGTACATGTTCAGTATAACTTGCTTTTCCTCTACAGACAAATGTCCACGACCCAAAGTAACACGTTTTCTTGGAGGCGAAATTGATAGTCCACTTGTACCAGGTTGTGGATCCATTTTTACAAGCAAATAGTAAAAAAAACGATTTTCACAAAAGATAATAGAAAAATATTTAACGAAATATTTACTCAACCAGCTGTGTCTACAATATGGCGTCGTTAAAATCGAGCGGGCAGTGTAAACACGACCGGCAACAAACCAATCGTAAAACTGTATTTTGGCGGGCTATTTTCGATTAGATCCTCTTATTAAAAAACATTATTTCCCTTAGAATAAGTTTTAAAATAATTTCTGTCGAACTATTTTCAACTAGGGATATGGTGTGGCAGTAGTACCAATCTGTCATGTTGGTTGCATATGTGTCATGTCACAACAATTAATGAAGGTCCAGTATATACAGGAAACGAAGTTTGGGGGCTCCTAGAGAAGATAATAACATTGTGAATAATATAATTTGCAAATCATAACAGATAGAATAGTGCTCCCCTGGTCTTTTTTGTGGACAATTTTATGCTTTACAAAAAAGTCTTACAAATATTTTGATAGTTCGCGCCGTTGAGCCTGCGTCTGCAAAAGAAATGAAAATATCATGACAACGTTACTTTTTTCGAGGATAACACCTTTGTAAATAGTAAAAATTAAAAACAATAACATTTAGAATAGTCCAAATATTCACTGGATCTCTTGGTGTCGAAGTAGAACACTAATTCACTATTACCCACAGTACACCAAAAACTGAGTGTTATTATCGACTTGATAATGACAGCATTGCTGTCGAAACGCGTTGGCAATTATCCGAGTGTTTGGTGTCCTGTGGGTGATAGTGAAGTAGTGATAGAATAGTGCTCTCGTGGACTTTTTTTAAAAAAATGTCATGATCTACAAAAAAGGTCTGACAAATTTTTTGATACCTTGCGCCGTTATGGTTGTGTCTGCAAAAAAAGTAAGGTTTTCATGATATTTTTGCTTCTTTTGCAGATATAGCCTCAGCGGTGCATGCTATCAGACCTTTTTTGTAGAGCATTAAATTTGCTTCAAAAAAGTACCGGAGAGCGCTATTCTATTTGTTTTCAAGTTATGATATTTATAACGATGTGATAAGTGTTGATCTCACCTCTGTTTTCCCAGTCTAGCATTGCTTACGCATCCCAATTAAAATATTTCGTTTCCTGTATGCATAATTTCTTTATAAAATAATTTCTAAAACGGTGATTCTCACGTTCATCTAATTTGAATGAGTAGATGGTAGATGGCAAAAGGGCAACTTATTACAATATTAGTAGCAGCATATTTGGGATCTTCAGAACGTGCAAATTTTCATGCAGCATCTACTTCTAGTTATCTGCTTCGCAGAAAACTGGTTTTTTTTTATAAATCGACTAATTTCGAGAAATGGGCCGACGCACACATGCAAATACACCCTTGCATCCAACAGTCCATCATTCATCAAATAAATGTTTCAGATTTTTTGTAATTGATCTTATAATAGGACTAAACAATAGACAACAGACCAATATACATACACATAAATCGATACACGACTTAAAATTCTTCCTTGGTATAAAAATAAGCACTGTACTGCATGATTATTAAGGAAGCTAAAAACATTTGTAATTGCAAACTACGTAATAAAGTTTATTATAAAGAGAGTGAGGAACGAATTCGAGAATTGAAATATTGACAGATATTTTGTAAGGTATAATTGGACCCATCAGTAGATATTTGTTTGAATTGTTACGCACACGGGAAATTTCAAAAGTAGAGTCCAGTATACGTATACATACATAACATAAACTGCATGAGCGCTTAATATTTCTAGTGATTCCAATAACATTTTATACATATTCAGAAAGATCCCCACTACTATTTAGCATTTATGTAAAGGATCACAGGTATAATTTAACCTAACCACTCTCAGTATCACAGACGTATTGAAGAAGTATATTAGTTAATCAAATACCTACGTAGAAGAAATTTAACAAGCTGGATGTCAACAGTGTATATCAGTAAGTACTCTTTTAATTGTATATGTGGATATTACAGTCTTCATTAAATAATTTAAATACGTTTTGTTATGTTTACTTAGAATATCAATCATTATGCAAGTTATTAAGTTTGTTGCATTTACATGAATGGTTCGACGTAAATGTGAGGTTCTTGGTAATTAGATAAACTTAAAATATACTTAATGACCCTGGTAATATAATATATTGAACATAGAGGTCGTTGTGATATCTTAAAAATAGCCCAGTTCTTTGTCAAGGTAAACTACATACATACTTAAATAGTGAAGCGGGTAAATATTTGCACAACTTGTAGTCTTGTAGACTGTTCTTACCTGTTAATATCTTTGAAATGCACATTTATTAGATGTATAAAATAGTAAGAGTTAATATGTTAAATTTCGCATCTAGAGCTGCATGAGTTATTTACTGCAACTATGTACATGAGAAGTTGGGGTTTTCCATTCTTCAATTACCGTATATGTAGATATGTAATTATAAGAATATAATAAATAAGAGTTACACTGTTTCGGTAATAAGCACTAGGTTTATGTTCTGTTGTATATCTATTGTCGTCCGTTCTCAGAGAAAAAACAAAATAAAAGCTTTATCTTTGTTTCTCTATGAGCTTTTATATGAAAGAACAGCTATGTTTTTGCATTTTTTTATATAGTGAAACTAAATTTCTATTACACACTATATTAATGTAGTAATGAGTATTTTAAAGTTGTAGTAGGAGAATAATTCTAAGAAGCGGTTGTTCCTGGAGCTGTTACATATTAATAAAAATAATTATTATGTATGATAATACCTACATAATAATACATAATACTTTTTTCTTAGGGTATAAATAGAGAGTTTAACAGTTGTTCAAACCTATGTTTCTTGACAGTGAGATGAATACAATTTTGACAGCAATTTATTTTTCCTCTGATGAAGTTATGAATATTAACAAAATTTATTAGTTTATTAGAAGTTTTTGGGTTTCTGGTCAAAACATAGTTAGAAATTCAGAATTATATATAATCGATTCTGTTCTCTCCAATTAAAATATTTTTAGATTTTTAGTGTTTCCGGCTGGATCGCAAATCATCAAGTTTGTTATTTTAAATTGAACTCTCTGTATATTTTTACATATTTCGATTTCCCTATTGTTAAGCTTTATGAATACCTTTACTTTTTGCAATTTGATTTCGGAGTTTTGTAGTTGTTCGATTTTTTCTAAAAAAAATTGGCATATTTATTAAAAAAATCAGAGAACGCTTGATTTTTCGAATATCAATTTAGGATTCATAATACGGTTAAACAACATGTTGGGGTATGTTTTGGCGACGAGAACGGCTGCCTACGTTGTATGGTTATTTCACTGTGGCAAGTTTTCGAAATTTTGAAGAACCATACCTTAATTTTTTCAAATGGCACCTCCATGTTTTAATACTTGGTCGTCTAATTTTACATCTTTTATATTCCACATTTCCTATACTTGACATTGAGAGTTGAGAGATTGGGAGTTTTGGAGATAATTAAGTTTCTTTGAAAAATGCACACATAATTCATCGATACTTATCTAGTGTGTCATGGAAAATGGGCATTCTCAAAGATTTATTGTCAAAGTCTAGTCTCAACGTCACACTTCGCCGTTTAGTGCTTGTGGACTCCTTTCTTTGGGGACATCTCAAGGATCTGGTCCACCAGAGACCGCTGAACACGAAGGAGAGCACGGTGCGAGCAACATTCGCCAGACTCTCTCCTCAAGAATTACGAAGAGCAACATTTAAGGGGTTTTCTTCACGGCTAACACTACGTTTGAATGCGAGCGGCCACCATCACATATTATAATATTCTAGGTTTTTACATTATTTTTTTTTTAATAAAATGAGATTTGTTCTAAATTTACAGTTTGTCATAGGAGATAAATACGGATTGTTTTCGTTAAACATTTGGTCGCACGTTCTGTGTACAAAAATAAATTAAGAATGTCTTGATTTGTATAAAGATTGTTTTCGTTATTGTTATCCACTTTAACTCTATAGCAATAATGTAACGGCACTTAACGGATGATTATTAACTCACAAGCTTCAAACGACGAAGTGTGACTTTGACGTTAGACTTTGACAATAAATCTTTGAGAACGCTTGTTGTCCATAGCACACTCTTCAAGTATATCGGAGAGTTATGTATAGAAACCTAATTATCTCCTAAACCATGGGTCTCCAAACTACGGCCCGCAGGTAAAATCCAGTTCGCCCACTAATCACAATAAAGCAAAAACCACTAATGAGATTTATTGAATTGTGATCTAGTAGGGTTGTAGTGGATCAATTTTGATTGTACCACTTATTAAAAGAGATTTAAGATGCTCATCAGTTAATTTAGCATGCATTTTGCTGCGGAGCATGAAAATTTATGCAAATTATCAAATTTTGATATTTGTTCTTAATCATATCACTGCACTGTAAATCAATAGTGTTCATTTGGACTTCCGGGTCCAGAATTTCAATGTCAGAACCAAAAGGATTTTGAAAAAGCTTGATTTGATTCGCAATGACATTAAAGTCTGAAGAACGAGTATGAACATTTATCTTTAAATGACGGGATATTCAGTTTTTGTAGTATGGCTGAATATTTCACATGTTTTAAAATGTGTGAAACATTGTTTACTAATTGCGATTGAAATAGTATTATTTTGTGTTTGAAGGATTTGATATTGGTGTACAAATCAGGGAGAGGCTGATTTTCTCCTTGCAATCTCAAATTCAGTTCGTTCATATGATTTGTCAAATCGACATAGAATGCTAACTTCCACAGCCATTCACTATTTTCTAAATCGGCAAAAGGGCGATGCTTCTAAAAAAAAGCGCTTAAGGACTTTTCGCAACTAAGCCAGCGTACGGCAGTATAACATGCCAAGTCATTTTCTCCAATCTCTTCAATAAACTCGTGGAATTGTCGGTGATTCAGCTCAGCCGATCTAATTGTGAACAACCGATTGACTGGTGTTAGAACTTCAGACATATCCAAACATTTTCCGCAGTTGATTCAAGCAGTTCCCCGCAGTTGGTCAAGAACTGTTGATGAATGATACAATCTAAGGCTAATGGTTTTGAACCACCATCATTGTAATGACGGCTTACTGAACGCAATTTACTAGATACATGATCTGTAATTACTGCCAACATAAAATTAGAAATAAGATAGGTAGTAGATTTTATGCAAATAAAAGATAAACCACTATCTGAATTGAGTGACCCAAAATGGATATGTGACTTAGCATTTCTGGCCGACCTTACAGGCCATTTGAATGATTTAAATTTGAAACTTCAAAGCAGCGTTTGAAAGCATTTCAGAACAAAATCCGCTTGTGGGAGGCACAGATGCTGTCTGGTAACAGTTAGCATTTTACCATGCGTATGAAAATACTGCTAATGCTCACTATGCTGAAGAACTCAAGTTACTGTCGGAGCAATTTTCGAACTGATTTAGCGATTTTAAAAACATGGAAGACAGTTTCAATTTATTTGCTACTCCAACAAAACGTAATGTACAAAATGCTCCAATACACTTGCAAATGGAGTTCATACAGCTTTAAGAAAACTCACTCCTAAAATCTAAGTTTGAAGACGTGGAGTTATGCGATTTCTACAAAAAAATACCTCGAAGAAAACCATTTTCCGGAACTTAGAAAATTCACAAGAAAATTGATTTGTACGTTTGGCTGTACTCATAAATGCGAACAGTTCTTTTCAATGATGACAGTTAATAAATCAAAACATCGTACAAGGCTGACTGATGATAATTTGGAAAATTCTTTACGTCTTTGTATGTATCAGTGGAATTCATCCAAACATCGATGGATTAGCTTTCCAACTTCAAGCTCAAGTGTCTCATTGATTTCGATGTCGCTATTTAAGTTCCTTAGTTTGTAATAATTCTAAATTTTACGATTTAATTATAATGTTGTACCTATTTTTTTCATTTCATTTTCTTATTTTAATAAATTGCATTATAATAACACGTCGTATTATTCCATGTTTGATATCTATCGTTAAAAATTATGTACACTACTTTAAACACTACTTTAAAATATACTACTTTTTAACGCGGCCCGTGAACGTATATGCAACATTAAAGTTTGGCCCACATGCAAAGGTTGTTTTTGTAAGTTATTACTAGAAAATGATTTATTAGTACCATGTAAAAGTATACCCCCAACATAATACTAATGAACCAGTTCCAGTAATAAGTTACACTAAAATACATAAGTAGTCTATGATGTAAATAGTTTCGCAGGTAACTAAGAAAAGAAAAACTTGTCTCTTTGAAACACATATCTTATTCTAAGAAAAGGGGACATACAATAAGCTAAACAGTAATTATCAATACAACCAAGAAAACTTAACTGTATCACATATATGCCTATTTTTATATTCAGGTGTAAAAAGAAGCACTAACACCTATAACACACGTGACTCACAAGAGATTTTATAAATACATGTGACTGCCCCCCAAATAATATGTTAAGTAGAAATTTACGTGTGGATGGAGTTATTCTCCTTCGTACTGAATTATTATTTTCTTTCATTTTTGATGAAAAGCTAATAGAATGGTATTGGCCTGTCGATGTATTTACTTCGTACTGAATGTCTTCCTTATTTTCCATGTCTGTACTAAACCAAAGATTTGGTATTTGTAGTGATGCTGCAACATAAATCATATTAATTAGGCGTATTATCATATTATGTCTATGACCATATTATACACATTACATACATATACATATGTTAAATTTGTGAGGCAAAAACCATTGCCATGTTTATGCTCTGCAGCAAAATGCATGCTACAGATAAAATATTGTTCACAAATTTTCTCTTACTGAAGTAGTAAATCAAAAGTAGTAAGTAGTAGTAGTAGTAGTAAGTAAATCAAAATTACCTGTTACGTGAACCCATTTTAAAAATCTTGACGAATCCCGAAGTAGTGAAGTAATAATAAATACGCTATATCGGTATTACAGACAACGATCACACAAAAATTAAGCATAAAGCGCCCTCATACTCGCGTCCGCATACTAGCGCTCTGCGACCAATCAGAAGCGAGGAAAGTCGATCAAATTATTCCTAATTTAAGATATATTCCCCTGAATACGGGCGCAGGAGATTACTCGCATGCGTTCACATAGTATACCATAGTTGCAAAGAAGTGATTTTATTTTGTCAACTACCCATTACACCTTTTGTATGTAACATATACAAACACAGCTATAATCCGCTATCATGTTAGTACTTGAAAGAATTCAAGGTCAATATCATTATTCATGTAGAAATGGTCCGGAACACTGCTCTGTTCCATTAAATAAATTCTAACTTCCAAAAACTCCCATGTTATATATTTGACCCCACATCAATAAATTAATATTTAATGATTTAATATGTTTCAGTTAAGCCTAAAAAATATAAGTATATTCCGATATAACTTATGTAGAACTACTGTAATTTTGCCGTTGTTATCCACAGTGGTTCGATTTAAGCAGCAGTATTATTTTTGTAGTGTATTGTATGTACTCTGGTCAGAGTTGTAATAGATTACATCACTCGTGAAACTCTTTTGGATCACCATTGGTACAGATATAATCCAAGCATTTATTTCTTCTAGTTTATTTGTTCAGTAATGTGAAAGCAATGGACACATTATAATTATTATTCTAATTTTTCAAGACTCAATGCAACATGTTCATCATCTTACACATATAAAAATACGGTGTTAGATTTAACACCGATTTCACTCCGTCTGGTAGTTCCCGCGCGACCAAATGCACAAGTAGTTAATCGCAACGGAGTTGTATAATTTAGTACTTATTATCCAGATAGATAATAAGATAAGTTAAAAGGTCATAAAAATACATATACATATTAATTTAGTACTAATATCCGAGATTCGGAGTTAAAGTAACATGTTTGCGTAGTTACAGTTTCGCTTGCGAAGTTGGTTCATATCACAATGGAGTGGAAATTATTTAATTTTGGAGTTGCCTTTACTCCATTGCAGAGTTGGATAAATTCCTTTATGGAGTTACAAGCACTCCGTTAAGTGTAGCATGAACTCCGTGTCGCAGTTGAATGAATTCAGTTGCGGTGTTGCGTGAACACCTTTACAGTTACAGCTAAATTTCACTACTGAATTGCTACTACTGTTTTATGGAGTGACGCTCACTAATTTATGTAATCTAAAAAAATGGATAAACAAAATAAGTTTTTCGCATTTTGACAAGTAATGTGCTACTTTACTACTATCAAAATCGTATATTAAAGTGGCACTGGTGGCACTTTACCACATAGATACGTCACTTTACTACATAGTAATGTCATGTCCACAAAAAACACAGTTTGACAGAAATGTATTTATTTAAATATTGGAATTGGAACTATTGTGAAATATATTAAAAGTACAATTATTCAAATTTGAAAACCTAACAACACCCATTTTATTCAATTCTATTTGCTCTTTCTGAAAATTAGTATAATTCTCCATCTGTATTCCTGAATGATTGTGAATTGCCACTGGTTCTTGCTGATGAAATATACTTCTTGAAATTTTCAGCTTATTGGCAATGCTCTCCTCGATATACCCTTCCGCCACATTAGTTGACTGCCATCCTCCATGCCTTTTAAGTGTTTGAATATCAGCTCCACTGTCAGCGAGGAAGGTAGCAGACGTTCTCCTCAAGCAATGGCCAGTATAAGTAGACGCATCTGGGAGTTTTAAGATTCTGCTACTTTTTGGGGAATTTTTTGCAAAAGTGTTGATGCCAATAACTTGGATTGTGCACTTACCGTGATTGTAGTAAATGAAAAATCGATTGTGTTTTACGGTTTTGGGTCTCAATCGTGAATACTTATGACAAATTTCATATCCGTTGCACTCTGATCCTACGGTAAATATACGTCTCTTTTTGGTTTTGGTATCATGTAAAGTTATAACTAACATTTTTCCCGTATCTTCTATATCGTTTACAGTTAAGTTGTACAGTTCTGCACGCCGACATGCCCCATTTAAACCAAATATCAGTACCACTTTCATTAATAGAAATTTGTCATCTGAAGCCTCTTTCAAAAATTTCATAACGTCTCCCATAGTCAACACTTTTGACTTCTTTGGTGTGTACCCATCATTTTGACGTTTCAATAATGCAGTTAGTTTTTTATATTGTGATATATCTATATTATCCTTAATTTGTATAGTACTTTTCAACATTGAATATGTAGACCACAAACTGGATGCCTTAAGGACTTTTGCCTAAAATAATGAAAGACATTGTATGAATAACACTAAAATATATAGAAACAAATAGCTTACCTTCTCAAAAAAATATGCTAACATTACATTTGCATCAATTGTTAGCGCTTTTTTTGTTATCTTCCAATTAGAAAATTTTTCGTATGTCTTCTCGTATTTTTCTTTTGATTTCAAAGGAAGTAAACCCGAATACGCTTCTCGAGCGGCATTTAAAATAACTTCAGAATAATGTTCTAAAGTATGTTTAGTAGCAAGACTCATTTTTAACTAAAACACAAATCGACTCGATCGACGATGACAAAAAATGAAGTTTGTTTACTGTTACCAACTGTTACTGTGTCGTTGCTATGTAAATAAACAAAGCCGAATCAGATTACGAAAATCCTGTACAAATATCTACTATAACATTTTAAATATTTGAGCTTATTCTTGCAAAATACGAAAAAATAGTGTAAACAAACTCGTAAGAAAAGCAGTTTTACTAAACTCATACAGCTTTAAGTTAGTCGCTCGCTCCGCTCGCTCGTACTCAAATGCTATATTCGTTTAGTAAAACATTGCTTTTCTATACTTGTTGTTTAATATACTATTATAAACTGGAAAAAAATAGAAAAGGTAAAGTAGACCATAAAAAAAAAATTTCTACTAAAAACATAAACATGTATTTCAATATGTACTTAAAATGCAATACAAATTGAATCAAGTTCATACTTTTTATTTTTAATAGATGTACGCATACCCTAAAACTAAATTAGGTTTAGAGAAAGATTAAGAAATATTTTATAATGGGTTTGTAAGCATATATTTTAAATACAAAAATAAGAAAAAGATAAAAAACTAACCTCTATCAACGTCACAACACAAATTTATAATAATTAAGTATTTGTAAGTTCTTCACATTTCTTTATCTTGATACTAATTTCTCAATCCCTCGGTGTCAATGTTGAAAATTCCTTGGTTACAAGTCCGTATATTTGAATTGGTATAACCTTCTAGCATGATTTCAAACTGTCGTCGAGCTTTGTTCTAAAAACAAAGGGAATTTGAAATAGGACGTTAAAAAGTCTAAGGCATTATTCGCATCACTAGGTAACAAAATATTATCTAAAACGATAATAACGATTTTCGAAGAACCCACTGATAACAGCAATGCGTCACCCTAATTCTAAAACCTCGTAACTCCGATTTCTACCAATTTTGATAAATTTCATGAAACGATAGAAAATTAATATCTGTAGTTGTAAAACCGCGTAAATTTTAAATATATAGAATTTAGTGGCATCGATAGGCATTTATAAAAACTTGTATCTCTTGCCTTTACATTATAAAACGCAAAACCTTCTAAATCCTATGGTTACCGCGTGTGCGAAGGTACAAATCGGAGTTACGAGATTTTAGAATTAGGGTGACGAATGGTTGGTTGGTTTCTTATTCTCTACGCCATCTTCTAATGGAAAAATTATCTGCAATAAATACAGGGTTGAAAGAAAGGAACATATTTATGACGGTGGAAACGTACATGAAAAAAAAAATTAATTTTTATGTCTCCTCGTTTATAGAAGTTTTCTCAATACCACCTCGTCCTCTGGCAGTGATTGTTCAACATTACTCAATCTAGTTTGGTAAACTAAGCGAATGAAATATGGCCGTTATGAATTACAAAGGCATACATATATGCAGCAAATTTTCTTATACCATAACAGTTGAAGAACACTTACCTGTTTTCGTAATAGTATTAATATCTAGGTTTCCGACTGTTATCTTTATCCACTTTTTCCAGTTTTGGTATTTCACTCTGACAAATAATGTATTTTTCATTATCTAGTCCATCACCCATGTATATAACTTCCATACTGATTGCTGCATGCAAATACAACGCGCTTGCGCTAGCAGCGATTCCACCCGACCTCACCGAAACATTATGTTTAACAACTTCAAGGAGTTAAGTTTCACATTATGGTGTTGGGTTAACTCCTAACTTGATATTACCCGTGCCTGATGTTAAACAATGAGTAACACCGTCGAAGGATATTAAATTTCTATTTTTTGGAGTTGGAAATTTCTAATTACATGGAGAAGCGTTAGAAACATTTCCGAAAAGTGTTGTAATATTTCCTTTCAATGTTAATTTAACAAATTGTTAGTGAGAGAATTTAACTCTTTTCAGAAAAGCTACAACACCGTTTATTTAACTCCGTAAAATTTTTATGTGTGTACATGCTTACTGGTAAGCAATCGCAGATGTGTTTCACATTTTGCAGCACTGAACTTGGTGGTAGGTTGCATCATCGGGGTAGCGGAAAACAGTTGAGGTTACTTTGTAAGTTGAGTTTTGTTTAATTTGTCTTTATAGCACCCTATTCTTTTGCATATTTCGTTGTTTTTTAACAAAAATTTAAGGAACCCACGTGTTTTTAATGTTACTGTTTTTAAATGACGCGGTGAACTTTTTTCAGTATTAGTATTGACTAGTAATGTAATTGTTGTATAATGCCCCTGAGACGCTGATCGAAATTATAGTGACCCCGTCCTGCTTTCAAGTATTTACCAATAACGAGATGTTGACATTTTTCTTGTTTGTTTGTTACGTCGTATAATGTTGCTTTATAGCAATATCTATATGTAAGCATGTTTTTTTTATAATATTGCACACGGTGCATTGCGGGGAACTAGTTTAATCATATACGTAGATACTTCTGTTTTAATAGAATTTAAGCAAAATGGGGTCTCCTGTATAAGGTCGTAATATTTTGTGCTATACTATATGGCCAGGTTAGTATTTTACTGTAATTTCTTCGACGTTGAATTGAATTATATATTAATAAAAGGGTTTTAAGGACTATTTTATTAACTTTGTAATCTCAACTGCTTACAGTTGAGTTTACACTTTATTCCCATTTTGTAGCTCTCTCCAAAGCGACGACAAATACACAGATTTTTATATTTATTTTGTAGTTTGGAGGCCTTTTAT
>SMLS01061077.1:0-12045 GCA_004785975.1 Popillia japonica
AAACCATAATTGTTGTCGTATCGCCAATGGTATGTCATCCAAATGCTTGGGTAATGTATCCCCGAGAAACCTTAAATACAAGCCTTCATTTAATCCTTTTGGCAGCACACGTGGTCCAAGTAATTGATCGCCTACCAAACATTTACCGATATTCCAACTTGCCAGCAGCTGTGCTGTATATCGTAGGAGTTTTCGTACGCCGAATGGTGAATGTTGTGGTAACTGAAAATACCATCTTTGGTAACGTAGATTCGTCAGTGAAGAAAGTTACTGAGGCGAGATCTGGAGATCCGTTAGCCTTTGCACGCCTTGGATATTTTCAAAATTTGATACACGGTAGTTTGAGATACATTTACTTGTTGTTGTGCTTATATCGGGATTTGCTTCCACGATATTTAGAATTTGCTTGCTTGGAGCCCTTTACATGATTTTCAAGAGCGAGATCTTCGCAACGTGAAATTACTGACCCTGTATTCCGAAGTCGATATGTAACTCCCACAATCATCGCAGTCGAGGGATGACGTCGATTTGAGGAAGGTTCACGTACAAACTTTTTGCTGCAGTAAAAGTAAATATCAAACTATTTACTTATTTTTTATCTAGCGTTGTTAAAAATTCAACAGAAATGTATCTCGCAGTTAATTTTAATAGCTGCTGGAAAAAATCAATTAATGATTTGATCTTTATTATGGAGTATTATTAGTAGTTACATTTTAGTAACCTCGTATAGAGACGTGCATTTTTCTTTTCATAGAAGTAAAATGGTGATACATGCCTGTATGCAGTCTTCGTTTGCTTTGTACCGCGCTCGTCCAGGCCTGGCGTAAGGCCAATTGAATTCTTTATTATTTTTTCTCTGCAGTTTGCGTACGAATAGAGACTCCATATTTTGGATTTACTTTTTCTAGCATTCCAGCTTGCGAGTGCTACTACTCCGTCTTTTTATTGCTGGGACATCTTGTATAAATGGTATATTTATTACTATTGGCTTGAAAGAATATTAATTTTTAAATACTACTGTATTAATACATATTGTAAATTCAAAAACACATTTAAATAAAATGTTCAAGGTCGCTATTGAAAGACAAAAATGTGGAAAACAGAACGTGGCATTATTAAAATCAGACACGAATTTAACAACAAATATAAATTGTGTACTAGCTTTTGCAGAATTGATCGGATTCCCGCATCAGTTAAAAAAATACGGTTAACGTTGAGTGATCGCAATTATTGTCGCAGTATTTGTAAAAGCGCCGAACGAGCTCACCGATTTATTATAATAACAGTACTCGCAAATTGACAAGTATTCATCACAGCGTTGTTTGATAAACAGTAATACCACAGCATAAACATGTCTGAGTGAACAGTGCGGTTACTATTACCCGGAAAATCATATGTTGCGTGCGGAGTAGTTTGCAAGCAAGGTCCAAAAAAAATATATTAAATATATTTAGAGTCGCCAAGAATGTTGTTTTTGCAGATTGAAGTCATATCACTGCTTTTTTGTGCAGAAAACATGTAGAGATGAATAAGCATCTTCAAATAAGATATGATGAATAAGTTCTTTGAAGTGCACACTGTCCCTAACGTATTTTTGTCCGGCAGTTCTCCTGAAATTGAATTGTACAAACCGATTTGGGAGACTGTCCAAAGTCTTAATTACCTTTAGTTATATTGGATCCAAGAATAATACTGTTTGTCATTAAATATAAAACACAATAAAATGCTTTTATTCAATATTGCAAATCTAGAATAAACTACCTTACATTAAAATTTTTCAGACACTACATATGAGTGCAAATTCCAGTGTAACATATATTACATATGTAGTTTCCATAAATCTTTAACCCGTTGAAGTAATTGCATATCTCAATTCGCCTACTGTCGATGCTCATTTACATGGAAATGTAAATAAAACAGTAAATTCCTCAGTTAACGTATCAACCCAAACGAATCAATTAACCCCACGTAAATAGTAAAAAAACGATCCCAGTACTGGTAGGTACACATCGAGCTGCAACATATGCAGCAGGTGAATAGAGTTCCGATATTAAATTATCTCGTGTTTGCTCGTTCGTCCACCGTACACATACCCTAATACAAACACATTTCGAGATGAAGGATGGAGTTCGTTCAATTCGCGGTTGTTTTTGAAGATGTCCGTCTAGGTACTAACCGGCAGGACGAAGATGGACTGCAGTTGGATATACATAGAAACATTTCTGTTCATTTAAATCCACGCGTAGTACTTTTTTTCTCATTTTTTTTTCTTTTAGAATGCCAACAAATGTAATGAATGAACTCTGTTGTGCCAACAGAAACTTACCGATTTGATTTACAATACTGGTCTAAAATATAGTATTGAAGCATTAAATTCATTCACAGCTGCTTTTAAAATCCTGTAACTTTCAATATAACTGTTAATACGACAATAGTTAATTGAGTTTCTATTTGACTATACATAGAAAGGTATAATCAAAGCAAAGAACCCAATTTAGCCAACGATTCAATTTCGAGGATCCAAATTTTTAAAATGTGATTAAAATGAAACTATTCCATTGCATTCACTGACAATAAATTATTGAGATAAAACTGTTCTCGCTAATAGACACCAACTAATTTGAACTATTTGTATCAACATAAAATATTCAAGAAATTGTAGAGTAAGGTTAACTTGGTAGTTTGATTAAACGATTCCAGCATTCGTAAATAATTAGAATTTCAGTAATCTGCTCTTCCACCTTGTAACTGGAAGCTCACTCATTTCAACTGGTTCAAACAGTCGATAAGGAACAGTAACAACCACAATATATCTTTACTGTTTAGTTAGCCAAATTAGCATGTGCTAATTTAACGAATTATTGTGTTTTGAATTTGAAACTAATATTTCTTCCGTTACTAAGGTTTAATTTCAGTAGGTGTGTATATTTCTACATACAACCCTCAAAAGGTTTCATAAACTGTACGACCCTTTATCGTCGTGTGCATAACACACGAGCAAATCGTAATTTCGGACCGCATTTCAACCGCCGTAAATCATACACCATATTGCTGGACGTCCGAGTTTTGCGATTATGGCCAAACGTGCCACTGGTGTACGCGAGATCTTTTCTTTTGAGAATAGGTTCTACCTATATTTAAAGTTAGAAGTGTAGAAATAAACGTCTAATAGATTACGTAAAAAATAATACAACCACGCTTTCAAACTAAACAAAACCTGCGCAACGTCGCATAGAAACATATGTACACGCACACAGTGCCAAATGTTAGATAGCAACTCATTGCAATTACCATTCACAGTACACATTTTAAAACGCAAGACGCAATAAGTAAGGGTATGGTAAACAGTTGGTAGCAGGTAAAAATCCCTTAACGAGCACATTTTTGTTTTCTTAGAAGTATTTCCTCATAGAACATACTAAACAAACATTAGATAGTGGTATCTTTCGGTTTGTTTGTTTAGTTTATTATATTTCTTGAAATAACAAAAATATCAAAATTATTACAGTGGCGCTAATATTCTAGACAGGGACTGTATATCACGAAAAATAACAAGTACTACAGTTATATCTCGTAACAGTCTAAAGTAGTACATATCCAGCTTGTAGGCACGCGTTATACTTTATAAAGAACGGAAATCTGGTAGCTGCCGGTTCGTAAATAATCCCCTGATCGGCCAAATAGAAATCCTATAAAAAGCTATAAAAGGCTAAGAAACACATCCAAACGATTTTCAGGTAAATGGATTTATCTGGCCGTCAAACACAAAATATACTCCGAAAAATTGCTGTGGAAGATCATCCGCGCTAATGAAACTGCGATTGGAACGTGCGTTAACGCCCAGATGACACTTGGATTACGAATGAATTTTCTGTTGATTACTTCCTGTTCATGTTTTTTCGCTTGCTTCATTCCTCTTTTTTTGATGTAGATTGTCCGAAATTATTGTGCCGTTGCTATCCTACCAAACAGCCAAATATGAACCGAAAAAAGGAAAGTAATAGAAAAACAACGTATGTTTTATACTTCATTTTTTTTATGCAACGCATTGAAATATAGGTTTAAAAAAAATAAATTACTGGAAAGATATCAAAAAATACGTAACCTATTGTAAGAAATTGAGCAGGACTGTTATTAAGAAGTAAATAGGAAAATATATCCATCTGTATATGTATATGTAAGCTAATAACGTAAGTATAGAACATAAGTTTTGACGTGGAATATTACCAAAAATGCTCCAATCTAGTTACCATTGGACTAGAAAAGATGCTCTTAGCTACTATGGTGACGTTTTAAATTTGTCTGAAATAGTTTTACAAGATGTTATACAACATTAAAATACCAATTTCTGCATATAATTTAGTTGGACGAGTACGTACATGCGAGATTATTAATACCCTACATAAAGTAAACAGACTCATCCAATTTGCTCAAGACAGAGTTGGGGCGTGTACGCACACTTTAGGCTGTCGGTTTGGCAGGAAGGAGAAAATGTCCCAAATACATTATAGACTAACTAGAGAATAACAACAGATGCTGCCGAACATTAAGGCGTCAACATTTTATTGGCAACATAGTTATTGTTTTTTAGACGATGAGAAATAGTTTACATTATCTAATTTGAAAATAAAGAGTAAAGATGGTTTTTTACACATCGAATATTGCAAAGTGTCCTGAAAAGGTAAAATTTAACCCAAAAGCGAAATTTTCCGACAAGATTTTGGTCTAGTGCACTATTTCTCAAGGAGGAATTTCAAGCTATTAGGTTGGGAAAGTTAAAGATAAAGCTGTGGAAGCAAACGTTTACACTGGCAAATGTCTACCAAAATTGATATATTTTTTTTAATACTCATCATCCAAATTATGGTGTAATATCCTAGCCCGATCTGGCTCCATACCATTATGCTCAGAACAGGTTAACTGAACATCAATTATGGAACTGAGCGAGACAATATCGCCAAGGTACCCCATGTTACGTGTTCGATAAGGTTTTCTTTGCTCTTTTGTCCACCATTATTTTAATCTATGTGTGACTTATCTTAGGGCTCACTTTCTTCAATCTATTTTCTTGTTATTGTAGAATACTTACTGGTGTCTAGTTGACAAACATCAATTTCTCACGATTACTGTTGTTTCGTCTCGTTTCTTTTCGAGCGCTCTATATATAGCATCCTCCTGGGACGTAATAATTGCCATTGTTTTCAGTTTTCCGTGTCCTATCGACGAACATTGGACCCCTTGACTTTGAGGTGCAAATGTGGAGCGTGTTTCTGAAGCGAGCGTCTTCCTACAATGTCCGGCTTCTTCGACCACATGTCCCGGAAATCCAGCGTTTAAAACATGTGTAATATCTTCCAGACCATCTAGGGTCACTTTATGTACCTACTTAGGGTTTTACGTTTTTTTGTTACAGTTATTTTAATGGAATTTAACTAATGCACTGTTGTGGTCTAAGGAAATAGACCTTGCCATAATCTTCGTAGATTATACCGTAATAGTTATTGAATTTTGATTTGTAAGCACAGTTACGGGCCTTCATATTCCAGAAGATTCGAGAAGTGAATACAAACGTCGTCCAGAGAATGATGCAAAAAATTTTACCAAAATCGTGCGTGATTGATGATCATGGTTCGTAATCAATTTTGTGAATTTAGTTTTTGTATGAAGCAATAGTGTATAATAATTTAATCAATGTTTACGTTTTAATCACTAATATTCCTTTCATTCTTTTCTCAAAATTTATGCTCCATACGTTAGTTTTCCAGAATGTAACACAAATGTATTCAGTCGATTTGATGATAATAAAAATTATAACTCATAGTGGAGTATTTACATTTACGTCAAGGTCAATAAGACATTTTTAATTATTATGCCCTGGTTCACCAAGTGAAGCCTGCCATTTTGTATTACAATGCATTCGGAAAACATAAAACAATTTATCTCATGTTGCTGACAATTTATAGAGAAGTCGTTGGCAATAGCAATTTCCGCTAATCGACCAATGTTCTTAACCCTACATTGGTCGCGCGGATGACTCTTGTCAGTTTTAGAATTCTGTGAATTATTACGGATATAAATAATTAGAAGACAATTGTCATCCACGCGACTGCTTAGGTTTCATTTATTGTAACCGGTTCTTATGTTAACTTGCTAAGAAATTTGGAATAATGTTGTATTCTGAAAGGTCTAGCGTTGGTGATCTTGATCCTGCTAGTGAAGCGCTTCTATTACGGCAGATGGAAGAGGAAGAAATGAATGATAAAATAGTTACTAGAATCCAAAAAAGTTACCAAGAAATGGACAATTGTGAACGTAGCAATCACAATTCTAATTCCAAACAAGACGTAAGTAGAATCCAATCATTTCTACTTAGAAAAAGGTAAAAGTACCAGATGGCGGAAAGTCAGGTCAGGCGATCACATAATAATAATATTAAGACATTTGACAGTACTAAGGCCTAACACGCCGCATCTATTTTTAGAAAATATGGCATGGGAACATAAAACCACAAAAATACGAAGAAGTACCACACCTAACTTACCACGTAAAATTAGACGTCGCAGTTGTCTTCTTCTGGGAACGCCGGCACCACCTGAACCACATGAAAAAAGTACCGGCAAAGGACGCTGTTATATATGTAGAAAGCACATAATAAAACAACTGGGAGTTCTTATTGTCTGTACAATCACTGGGTTTGTCCAGAACATGCCCCAGATATTTGCGTTGGTGTCCCTCATAATTGTTCCATCAAATGAAGTAAATTGTTTTTATATTTTGTGATTAAGATATTTATGATGTTTACATAACATATCACGTTACCCTATCAATTTATTTTCAACCAAATCGAAAATCTTGCGATAATAAAATATTTCAAATAGTTCTTGTCTAAGCGTGCAATACATTTGCAAAATATTATTATATAAAATGTATTTTGCCAAAATTAGCAATGTATATGCACAAACTGATTATTACACAATTCCGTGCGTTTGAAATACCGCCCGCCCTTCCTTGTTAAAACAAAAAAATAGATTGGGTGACAATTGTCATCCACGCGATCATTAATGTGACAAAAGATAGCGCGACCACTACGGGGTTTGACACATGTTTAGACACCATGTTACCAAAACCTAGGCACTTATCAATAACGACAACGCAATGTAATATTTTTAAACTATACTTTTCACTAATAGTACTAAATAGGTTTTATTAGTTATAAAAAAGCTGATTGTGTTAGTACGGCGCTTGTGTGGAAATTTAATACTAAACCTATTGCAGTATGGTTTGATTTCCGGAGGGATGCTGGTGATTTCTGGTAGGCAGAAACTATAGTTTGTCTATACCTCTTTCAGTAACTTTTGCTAATACTTTCTATTATTCTTGTAATTACACCATCAGAGCTTATTGCAAATATGTACATAGTTTTGGCTTATTATTTGACAATACTGATTGTTTCAATTGTATATAGCCGCATATATTACTTTATCAAAAAGGTGGTGGAAGAATGATGAGCGTGCTTATTGGTCTATAATTACAATTCGGAATTTTTGTAATAATTGACTGTATCTTGCGCAAAATATTCTTAACCTTTCGTAGAATTTGGGGAACGCCTATTTATACTAGCCCTTGGTAACTGTCACTTACTTTCTGCTTTCATAGGTACCACACATATATTTGTTTATCTTAGCGTTCTTTATAATATATTTCCTAACTAAAATTAAATTACGAAAATAAATCCGAGGGAGTAATACACATCATCAGCAAAACGAACATAATAGCCTATTACGAACAGAACGAACCCTCCTCTTCCCCAAAAGATATTAATACACTTTAAAGATGATACTTTTCTCATCGCTTGGGGCTATCGTAGACGATGCGTAAGGGTCGGAAATAGAAATGAAAGGACGAATTTTATCGGAGGATATACAGATTCACACTATACCATCCCAAACGCAACACGGGGATGATTCTTCTACAAAAGGAGCAAGAGACAGAACTTAGTAACGTGTGTGAGTATGGAATAGTCTTACATGAAAGCTAGGGATGCAGTTTCCTTCGTATAAGAAGACGCACACGTCGATTGACCAGAGACCCGCATGAATTCCTCCGCTTAGAATCGTGCACGCCCCGCCGCTTTCCCAATTTCAACCGGCAAACTAAATTTAAGAACTAAGTTTCTTTCTTCTTTGGAAGCTGGTCCGAACATCTCTCGTAGGGGTGATCGACGTCATCCCCTTAGATGAAAAAGATGAGAGTGTACCAACGTACGCGTTTACGTGTGCAGGGAAAGTCTATGGTATGGAGAAAATCGGTGTTCTTTTTTTTCTTGGTGAAACGAGGCGATGTGGATGAAAGAAGGTTGGGGGTGGGAGGTACGAATGATAGAACTCGCCGCGCGGTGGTGGTTCGAGTGACTAAGATTCACTTTGATTATTGGAGAAGGAAAAGGAGGAGGATTCATCCTTTTGGTTCCGAGATGATTATCCTTTTCAGGAGGATCATTATTTCCTTTTATGTGGGAGACGGAGCGTACAGATCGACTAGACAAAAACGGATTTCGGTTTAGTCAGGTTTTCCGAACGACGACTTCGAACAGGAAGTATTGAATGGAAGTGTTTGAAATGTCGACGTTGTTATTTCTGGTCTTTAATAACTAAATTACAGAAATTACTGTTGTATATGTATCTCATTTTTACTATGAAATGGATATTTTTTAAGGATTATGTATGGATATATTTCAAAATGAATCTAACATTTTTTACGAATAGAACTAACTTACTGAAACAAATTGAATAATTGTAGCCTCTACAAAATATATAAATAATCCTGGATTCTATTAATTACAGTTTGAGCTTATAGTTTCATTTGTATCATCTTAACATGGTATCAAGATGTATTTCGCTAGAAAGTTCTTAAATCTTAATAGAAGTTAGTGGAATATGACTTGTTAGAAAGGACCATATTAAAAGAATTAAATACTGAAATTTTTAGTAGTCAATCGCCATCACTATTACTTACGAGAAACACGGTTTTGAGAATTGACTTCCACCATTCTGCGTAAAATGTGCCTCTTCTGCTCATAAAATAGAGATAACCATTCGGGTTCCATTTCACTCCTAACCATTACTATCGAAGAAAAGACGTACTTAGTAACCAAATCTGCCTCCTTTAATTCCAACAGCGTCTTCAGGTTATATGGATACAATTTTAGAATTTTGCGTAAAATTTTCCAAATCGCGGTACTTATACGACACTTGCAATCGCTTGAATATCGTATTTGCACTGCTGGTTGGTAGTGGATTACTTCAGATTATATCATGATTTCCATAAAGAAGCTCAACAACTTGGACATCACTCATCCTTGGTTTTCCAGATCTTGGTAGGCCAGTTACAGACCCTCTACTTTCAAACTTTTGTATAAAATTGTAGTATGCTTTGACAGGGGCCCGCTCTCAAACCGATTCTCGTGCAAAATCTTCGTAATTCAGCGGTGTTTTCAATATATACAGTAAAATCGCATTCTTTAGGCAGTTTTTAGCAATAGCAAGTTACAGTATTACGTTCTCATGTTACTGTCTGAAACTATACATACGAACCTCTTCCCATTTCAGTTGGCGCAACTATAAAAGTTTTTATTACTTAATTTTTTTTTTATATTCTTTGGGGTGAAGTTGTTGGAAGGCAAATTTGTAGATCCGCGAGTCAAAGGAAGGTTCGTAAGCTAGGATTTGGGACTTACTAAGTCAGAAAGATATTTTATTATAAAAGAGTTATTTTAAAAAGAAGTTAAGTTGAAATTGGAAAAATTATTTCTTCTAAAAGATTGTTCTCAATTGACAGTTTGTTTACGGGAAATGAAGAACCTCTTTTAACAACACAACAGAAGAAAAATAGATTAAAATGATCAAAAGAACGTGAAAATTGAACAGAGCAAAGGCGTGCAGTACAATGGAGCGATGAGACCCGATTTGAATTTTATTTAGGCGACAACAGAAGTCAATATGATGAAGCTTTCCATTCGAGCCGTTTAAAAAGAAAAGTAAAATATCCTGCCTCACTGATGGTCTGGGGGTAGCATGTCTTCCAAAGGGGTGGGAAAGCTTAATTTTAATGAAGGCATAGTGAGCACAGAAAAATATTTGGACATTTTAGCGAACTTTTGTTACCGGTAATGGAACAATATTTGACATCCGGACAAGATCTTTTGTTTCAGCAAGCCATAGCTGCATGTCACACTTCTAAAAGAGCTTTAAAATGTATGGAAGACTTCAACGTACCACTTTTAGAATAGATTTGTGGCATGAGATGAAAAAGGCGCTACGAACACATCCTGCTAGAATAATCCCTGAGTTGAAACAAAAACTACTGGAAATTTGGGATTCGTTTACCTCACAATTTTGCGAAAGGTTGGTTAATACAATGCCGCAAAGAATGTTGACAGTAATAAAATATAAAGGTGATGTTGTCCAGCGGTAAACTTACAAATGGTGGCTTTCATATGTTATGTATTTATTCACATTTATTTTTTTATTTGTTTCTATTTTGTATTAAATTATTAGACTCGACGTCTTTCTTCTACTTAACAGAACCTAATGCTGTTGTTACATGACGAAAATAAAAAATAGTTTCTGTGGTAGCTACTCGTATTTTGTCTGACAGAGGCACACCTATATGTAGAAAATCCTAGGGTGGACCGACTGAAATGGGAAGGGGCTTGTATGTACAAGTTTTATATTATGTTTTTTTTTGAGAAGTTTTAAGGTATGAGATTCCTAGAGATCACAGCGACTACATTCTTTAATAACCAAAACAAATTACCAAATCTCAAAGAAATACCTTAGGTTTGGTCGTAGTATTGCCTTTTACGCTGAGAATCCTGTCATTTATAAAACTTGTCCTAAGATATGTAAATTTACAGAATCCATCGCGCCGCCCAAGCTTAATTGCAAACGATTTCAACATCTGCGCTGTAAAACAAATTTTTACAGCAGAAGAAATTTATGCTAGTTTATGAAGAATACTGATGTAGCAGTTTTTAAGCAAACTTACCAATCTATTCTCTGCAGTATGGATTTACATTTGCTTATTCGATATTACTCATTATTTTCATTGGAAAATAGAAAAAACAATCAAGCGTTATCACGAATACGACAAGGATGTATTGGATTTGAGAGTCAAATTTGTCTTAGACATAAGCAGATCACCTCCTTCTTTCCTTAACCAGGAGAGAGATAGAGTTTGTGCACGTCGCCTCTACTACAGTTACACTGACTAGCTAACGTAAACCGGTTCAAAAACCGAAAAAAGAAGAGACAAAGTGAATTTCAAATCGGTCGTACTCGACCCCAAGGGACGTGGAGCGTTCGACCGACGAGAAACACAGAGGATGAACGAAAACTAGCAAAAAAAAGAACGGAGACGAGTCACATGCGAGTGGATGCCAAATCTCAAGTTATACTCGATTTTAACCCCTACTTTCTTCTAGCCATCCTTTGAACTCTATTTTGTATTATGCTTGTACTATGCTTTCCTTCTTCTAACGATTGAACCTTTATTCACAGAACTGTATGAAATACTGTTCGAGCTTAGTTTACCGCATATTACATTATGCTCTTGCTATTCTGAATAAATTTTGTGTACTTTAAATTGCGTTGCCTCTCTAGTCTAGTCACGTAAGAGGAGTAGTAACAGTATGCATCCGAACTTTCAATTATAATTAAAAAATAAATAAATTCCTTTAACTTACAACTTTTAGCAAAAGCTAGTAACGATTGAATTCTGCCTTGATGTTGGATGATTCTCCATTTTGTCGGAACTACTTATGGCCCTTTGTTACTGTCTTCCTATATAAGATTCTGAGACACATCACCAGTAACTCCATAGTATGTCAGCGAAGGGTTAGCCCGCTTTCTTTGCATGTGAACGAATACTAAGTTCTAATGGCTATAAATAAAATTCGTAAAACTTATGGGTAAAACAATAGGTATTGTGTTAGCATTTCATTAGTTAGTCCTTAGACAAACGCTCATGTTATAATAACTACGCATT
>SMLS01061078.1:0-29575 GCA_004785975.1 Popillia japonica
TATATACAGGGTGGGGCAGAAAAACCTATCCGATTTCAAAACGTTATAAAATTAAAACCACTCAACTTGACAATTTTTTTTTTTTATTAACATCGCAAATTTTATGCCATTTTTAAATTTAAGTTTTGAAAAGCACGTCACTTAAATGTCGTCCTTGGGAGCGGATACACTGATTTAGGCGCTCGCGGTATCTTTTCATGACTTTCACCATCATTTCCACAGGAATTTCTTCAATTGCCCGAGCAATTTCCCTTCGTAAAGCAAGAAGGGTCCTTGGTCGATGCTGGAATACCTTCGATTTGAGGTAACCCCAAAGGAAGAAGTCACATGGATTGAGATCCGGTGAGCGCGGCGGCCAGCCAAGATCACCTCTCAGAGAAATGAGGTGTCCGGGAAACATTTCCCTGAGAATGTCCATTGATCGTCGCGATGTATGGGCGGTTGCACCATCCTGTTGACCACACATTTTCCACGCCAATTTCTTCCATTTTGGGTCGAAGAAAATTTTCCAGCATGAAACAATAGCGCTCGCTGTTGACCGTTACGGTTTGCCCATTTTCTTCAAAAAAGTAAGGCCCCCAGACGCCTAGACGGGAAAGAGCACACCACACAGTCGCTTTTGGGCTATGGAGGGGTTCCTGATGGATTTCCCGAGGATTTTCGTCACTCCAATTAGAAAATTTTGCCTGTTTACGGCGCCACAAAGGTGAAAATGGGCTTCGTCCGTGAAGAGCACAACATCGTCGTTTGGGAGTTCTCGGAGATCGCGACAAAGTTTCGTACGGGTTTCAAAATCCCTTTCACTTAATTTCTGTGCAACAACCATTTTGTAGGGATGCATTTTGAGGTCCCGATGCAAAATTCGCCGAATACTGCGGTTGGAAATCGCCAAAGCGAGCGAATGTTTTCGCGCCGAACGACGCGGGGAATGTTCAATCGCGGCTCGCACATTGGCCACGTTTTCAGGTCCTATTGCTGTCCTGGGACGTCCAGGCGACTTCTTTTTCAATGCTGATCCCGTCTGTCGAAAATTTGACACCCACACTTTAATCGTAGCGTGATGTGGAACAGGATCATGACGCCCGAGTCCGAAATGAATTCGAAACCCACGTTGTGTAGCAATTATCGAACCGCCGTTTTCGATAAACCGCTCAATAACAAAAGCGCGATGTTCACCAGACCAAGGCATGTTGACCTACACTACTATCACGTAGGTACTTCGTTTTCTCTTGATTTATTTTTAGTCCCCGCACTTTATTTATTATTTTTCTTGTGTCACTGAGACACTGGCACTGGAACTCCATAGTGGTTGAAAATGGTCTACTGAAAAGAACGCTGGAAAACAGTCATGGAACGAAAATTAAGTGATTGTCCCGAAGGAAAGAATTTGTGAAATATTAACTATTACATGATGGCACGTCGGTGGGAATCCGGAAGACTTTGGAAAAGGTCAAAGAGCGCTTCTATTGGTTAAATTGCAAAGAAGATGTCAAGGATTGGTGTAGGAAGTACGTAACCTGTGCCATCGCCAACGGACCTCATAAACGAAGAATAGCCCCGATGAAGCAATATAACGTGGGTACTTCATTCGAAAAGATTGCAATCGACATCGCTGGTCCATTTCCTACGACAGATAGTGGAAATAGAATTATTTTAGTAGCAATGGATAATTTCAGTACATGGGTGGAAGCCGACGCATTACCCAACCAGGAAGCTACAACGGTGGCAGAAGTGCTGGTCAAAGAATTAGTCTGCCGTTTTGGTGTGCCACTCGAGTTACATTCCGACCAAGGACACAATTTCGAGTCGGCAGTTTTCCAAGATGTGTACAAAATATTAGGAATCCATAAAACCAGAACCACTGCTTCGCATCCACAGTGTGATGGCATGGTGGAACGCATGAATCGAACAGTGAAAAATATTTGTCAAAAACTGTCGCTGACCATCAACGTGATTGAGATTAACAACTCCCTCTACTTCTTCTGATATGTAGAGCATCGGTTCATGAAACGACAAGTCAAAGCCCGGCCAACGTAATTTTTGGTAGAGGACTACGATTACCATGCGACTTGAAGTTTGGTTGCAAGCCCGATGAAGAAGTAGTTGGAGAAGACTACGTGTTCAACCTCAGGACGCGAATGGATGAGATCCACAGCACCATAAGAACTAACATTCATGAGGCAAGTGACCGAATGAAGGAGCGTTATGACATCAAAGCGGACGAAAACTCATACCAACGAGGAGATCTTGTATGGTGATATAATCCTAAGCGGTGTCGTGGATATTGCCCTGAACTACAACGATCCTGGGAAGGACCCTACGAGGTAGTAGTAACGTTCCAAATGCCGAGGTTACTTACTCAGACTTCATGGCTAACTATGGACAAGGACGCAAAGTTCGTCATGCTGTCACGATCGAAATCCAACTAGACCTATTTCTGGCCCCCGGAAACCATGCCTTGGCACACTGCGTGGCCAAAGACCTTAAGATGCAGAAAGGAATTGCCAGCGTATTTCGGAAAAAGTTTGGAGGGACCGAGAGTCTTAAGAAACAGCATCCACAAATTGGAAAAGTTCTATACCAAACTGTTCAACACCGGCCCTTGTTTTATTTGGTGACCAAAGGGTCAAGTTCTGGAAAACCATCTTGCCGCACGATGTGGGACGCTCTGGAAATTCTTAGGGAATACCTGCTAGAAGAAGGCGTCAACAGACTGACCATACCCAAAGCTAGGATGCGGATTGGATTGGAGAATTGTGAGAAGCATGATCAAAGAATTGTTTCGACATACTGGAATTGAAATCGTGGTTTGCTGTACAACCCACGAAGAACAGGAATGACGAGAAAGACCGTGCCCTGCTATTTCTTTGAGAAATCACAATACAGCGGCCAGAGTGCCGTTATCTCCATGAAGCCGATGAGTGACGCTGTTCCGGGACGGAACAGTCCTAAGGAGGGGGCAGTGTTACGAATAACACCATCTAGCGGCCGAGCAGTTTAAATGCATTTGCAGTGTACTGTAGTTTACCTGGACAGGTCGCGCGTATTCTGGAGACATTCTAGAGAGGACGTTCTGAAACGATCTAGTTTAGTGTAGTGAATTCTAGAAGTCATATTGTAAGCAGTGGCGGCTCGTGGTCAATTATACTGGGAGGTCAAAAATAAATTTAAAAAATAGGCATACTTAAAAAATATAAATATTTTACCTTTAAATTCCGCTTTAAATAGTCTTAAACTGGAGGTCCATTCTTCGTTCTTTAGCAGTGGAAAAGTGTTGAATAACACATTCGTTAAAATCGCATATATTTGTTTTTAAAGTAAATAATCGACGTTAAATGTCTTTATGCGCGAAAGTATGCATAAAGGTTGATAAGAATTACCAAACAATATATATGCTCTTATTTTATTACAATAACGTATTACATTGAGATAAGAACAAATTCACTGACGAAAGAAAATGCAGATATTACTTTGCTTATTATTTTCTTTCTAAATGTACACTAAACTAAATCGAATTAAAAGAAAAGTAATATATACCTAAACTCAAACGAAAAAAAAAATCTAATGAAAATCTGGTAGATTCAATAAAGATCACAAACAAATCGCTATAAACACACTCGCACTTTCGACAAACTTTGCTAAAAGAAGGTTGTTAAAACAAGGTTAAAACACATGTTCACTGTTATAAATTATAAACACAGGAACTACAGGTAAATCCGAAAACTACTTTTCCAACTACGCACTTGTGCTGCCATCTAACATTTCATCGGAAATTAACCTAAATTCCCAAGCCCAATGTTCAGGAGGTTAGAATACGAGGAACGGCCAATAAATTTTAAGTTTTTAAGTTAAGTATATTTGCGACTTTTGCGAGGAAATTACCTATTTAATAAAACACGTAATAATTAATATTTCTTTATATATTGTCAAAATTTTTGGGAGGTCATTGACCAAATGACCCTATGGACAAGCCGCCACTGATTGTAAGTATATAAGGGTGATAATCTCGTATAAGAGACAGTCTTGAACTAGCGCGTAATTAGAACGGACTCTGTGAAAATAATACGAAACGTGTATATAAATGTGTTAGTTAAAATAAATAGTTTTAGTTAGTGTTCGTCGTTACCAAGTAATTGTTCAGTGTTAAATTAGTTTAAATAAATACTTACGGGAAAATATTATCGTCTGACGATTATTTAAAACCCGAAAACGTAACAATACGGAATATAACTCTCCACTTTACGGTACCTAACAAATTTAATAATGGGTTCGTATACGTGTGTATCCGCGTAAAAATACAGGGGCGCCTTTGTATGAAGGATATTAACAATAGGGAATAAGTACAACACATTTTTAATACATTTACAACTTTATTTAAAAAAATACAATTTTTATAACTACATTTCCAACAAAGTTCTCCTATACAATTTTTATATAAAAAATTTGAAAGATGTACAATTAATAAGTGCAGTTAAGTATGTTACGGTCTGTTGATAATCATCAAAAATAGGTGCGATTTTCTTTTATCAAAAGAGACATGCAGTCAGAAATGTACATAATGAGAAATATAATTTACAACAAAAGATTTTGTAGTGTTTATCATAGACAGATAGAGCATATCTGTCTTTCACTGAATACCCAATTTGATCCGAAATTAAATTATATATGTTTCAGGAAGCTAATTCAAACAGCTAATATCATTTTTAATTTTCTTGATTTGCTATCACAGGTTGTATTTATTTTACACATAATGACGCACTGTCGGACTAGAGTATTTTATGAATGAGTGTTATTTCTAGCTCCCAGAAATAATCAGTACAATCAATCCATAATGTTTGTTTGACTTTTAGTGAAGCATCACTTATATATTTTCAAATTCGAAAACATTAACACCGCAATCATATAGAAAAATAAATAAAAATTCCAAAATGTTAAAACTTTTGTTAATATAGTTAAAAATAAATGAGTACTCAATTTCTTTTGGAAACAGTATCAAATTTTAATATCTAGTTTAAATATTCAAAATACTAAACTGTTTCAATATTTTTTAGGTTACTATTCATGTAAAAAAAAACAGAAATAAAACAGATTAGTGTCTATTATGTAATGATTATGTCTATTAATCATATCTAAAACTTGGCAATCATCCCATGTAATTTCCAATTTTACCATTTATTCCATTAGGGATTATAATTTTCCGTAAGAACATACCTACATAATTAAACATACGGCTTATGCAGCGCACTCCTCCGAAATTAGTTTGATTTACCGATCCGGTTAGATCTGAAGCTATATTTACAATGGTTTCATCAATTACAATAGTTTTATCGTCGTTATAGACTTGGCAATAGACATTCGTACAGTTATTTTATTTTTGTCTTTACTCGCGAGTTGCAGCTAAATCGTTTATGGAATAATTGGAAACTAATTATATTGATCAAATTTTATAGTATGAATCCACACATATTTGGTCTGATTATGGTAGAGTTGATTGGTAGGATATATCTAAAAGTCAAACTGATCAATAGCCGATGCCGTTTAGTAACAAATAAAACCGAGACTATTCCAGGTGATCAAACAAAACTCTATCAACGTGAGTGCCCCCAGAAAGTGTACCAAGCCATAAACCAGTCGTGGCGTAAATAGTTACGTACGCCACAGGGCCTAAAGATTTTTGTCCAAATTTATAGAGAGCTTCTTGGTTAATGCGCAAAATGTCCACACAGGATGAGAATTCGAATGAGCTACTCTAATTATCCCACATTCTAAGCTTTTCTAAAGTGAAAGCAATAAGACTACAAATAGAAAAAAAGACACGAAAATAAGAGCTTTTATAACACAACGAGACTTGTCCATTCAAAAATTTAAAGATGTAGTCCTTTGAAAGCAACTAACACAAGTGTTACTAATAAAGGATCTGACGTTAATAACATTTGTAGAGATTGTACTTTCCACTAGTTCACAAATTTTTATACCGATTTCATAAATAAAGTTGTTGAATATTTAAAAAGAAATATGATTATTACTTTACAATACGTTTTCATTTGTAACATTTTAGCAATAAAAATGTGGTAAAGTTTTAGCTCGAAACGTTCCCAAAAGAATTTTAATAATATCCATCAACAGAATAAGTAGTGAATCAATGCTCTGCTTATGGTTCAATGGAAGTAGGTTTGATTTTAGACAATGATTTTGTTAAATACATACATATGTATTCACTACATATTTCGTCAATGATATATAGACTTCATCATATAACAGTAATAAATATTTATTTTATAATATACATATATACAATTAGACTAGGATCTCTTGGCAATTGTGCTGCCATGTAATTCTATAAAAGACTCAAGAACTTGTGGTACATGCCCATGATATATTAATTTATGAGATTTTATCGCCATAGCCGCTATACATTTTAAACTTAATTTTGCTTGAGTTTTTAAAATAATCTCGGCCACACCTGAAAATACAAACAGTTAGTCTCTTATTTGCATACTACTGATGGGTATATCTGCGAGCGGTATATGAATCCTTTAGATATCTTTCTTACATAAAAATGCGGTAATTCTAAGATAAAGCTAAAACAGTAGCACGACAAAACTTAATTTATTAGTTCTTGCTAAGATAATTGACATGTTAGTTAAATTCCACAATTTCAATAATGCAGCACATGTTTTGATTTGACTATGTTCAGGTTAAATATGCGATATACATATGCTATTTTGAACAACTCTACCGTTTCCTAATATTTCTATAATGATATTATTTGTTAATTCTAAGAACAGCTATGTTTTATATTTCTGAAAATATATTTTCAAGTAAAATTCAATGGGGTTGCACTTACTGTAAGTTCATTAAAAATATCGAATTAAAAACTGCCAGTTACTACCAATTATAGTAACAAAATATTACCCAACATAAACTCTCGAGATCTCTACTTCTGTTGATGTACGTGATTTACAAATGCGAAATGTAGAAATTAAAATTTTGATGTGAAATATATTCAGTGACATTAGCAGTGTTAGACCCAGAAGAAATCGTTCGTTTGACTCGATTTTTTGGCAATGTGATAGTTTTACATCAGAAATGAAACGATAACATTTGCAGGAATTTTTATTAACATTAACACGAAAAAAAAAAATGTTTGGCGATCCGGTCGTAGAGTACACTCCTGTACACGTCTAGGCATCGACAAAATGAGATGGTCGATATCTGTTTGTCGCACCTCGTTTCAAGCAACTTAAACTTCGTTGATTAACTGCGGTAAAGTTCGTGAAGGATGGTGAAAAGTGGACAGTCTCCTCCCCATGATATCCCACACATGTTCGATGGGGTTTAAATCCGCGGAACGGAGTGGCTACGGCAAAACATTAACGCCTGCTTCTTGAAGAAAGTCTATAGCTCGACGAGCAATATGAGGACATGCATTGTCTTGCTGAAAAGGAATGTGCGGACGGTCATCTAGATAAGATAGTGAAGTGGTTTGTAGGACATCAATACAAAGCGCAGCTGTCATAGTGCTCCGAATAAACAGAAGTGGCGATCGGCTACCATAAGCAATAGTCCCCCAAACCATTACTTCAGCAGTCCTGTGTACATGCCTCTTAACAAAAAACCCAACATCGCGTCGCTCTCCACGCTGGCATCATACCCTTCTACGGCCATCGTGCATACCTAGACAGAATCGCGATTCCTCCTTGAAGACGACATTATGCCATCATTCTGTTTCCCACTGCTGCCGTTCTCTGCATCACTTAAGTGTTGACGACAGTGGTCCGCAGTCAACGGAAGCACTAATCATGGACGGCATGAAAAATGTCCAAAGTTTCATATGCGGCGATATAGTGTAGGCATAGTAAGGGGTCTACCTTTTTTTCCAAATCATTGGTCAGCGATTTGACGCGTTATAGCAAAACGGTCTCGTAGAACTAGTTGTCTGAAGTGCCTATGTGGACGCTTCGTATTTCTCTACCTTCTTCTGTTCACACACAACACACACGCATTACCGTCATTGCAGTACAATTAACACGGCGGCCAATTTCGCGATAGGACAAACCAACATCTCGATAGGCAACAATTCTACCCCTGTCAAAGTCACTAACATGGTGATAATTTTGACGTCTACAAACTCTGTTGAGCGTTGTATTACACTTAACACTTGTAGACGGACACGCAGTAACTAAACTTTTCTATATTAGTCAGAAGAAATTTAAGATTTTTTTTCGCGAAAAAGTATTATTCGTAAAAATTTTACTTTCTTATTATAGCATGCTTTAAATGTAGTCATTTTGATGCCAAAAAGTTGAACAAATTACTTGTAAAACTTCTAATGTCAATTAGTATATGTATTTCTAATCACTACACGTACAGTTGAAAAATGTTTATTGAATATTGGGTTAAATGTAGTCAATATACCAAAATTTCGTACGTAACCATAAAACAAAATCACCAATCCACGATATTTTAAGCATCACAAATTTTGTTGGTACTGTAATGTCTTTATTAAAGAATGTTTAAATAATACATATCACAAAAACATCATATTTCATGTCAATCTCCAAACTAAAAACTAAACTTCAAAAACATAAACAATCTAAGCTTACTCTTTTAAAATACAATAACAATACTACATTCCTCCACACTCTAAATAATGACTACAAGGAATACATATTAGGTATTTAAAATATAGTCTTTAATTCGATGAGGTATTTTGTTTCGTGATGTTCGTGCTGGGATCTTCCGGGTTTCAGTATCTATGACCTGATCTTGCCCTGTTGGTTCTTGAGCCTTTTCTTCTCCTTCTTTGTTTCCTGTTGGTTCTTGAGCCTGTTCTTCTCCTTCTTCTCCACAATTTTCTTCATTTTTGTCTTCGTGTGCTTCATTATACAGTTTGTGTCTTATAGGGTGAAAGTCAGGATTGGGATCAGAATAGTTATTAGAACGACTAATGTATGGTTTAAAAAATGATGCATTTCTTGTGATAACATTGTTTTCTCTCTCTGCTGTCACTTTTGTACCTTTGATCAATGTTATTTTGTATGGAAGAGGGTTGAATGCTGGTGTTAATTTGTCCGTTTGGTTTTGCTTACATATTACAATGTCACCAATTTGCAAGTTATGTTCTTTAATATTTCTCTTTGTTGGCCTGTGATATCTGTTTGTCTTTGTTTATTCTATCTGTTTTTCTCAATTCGCTATTATCGTATGGTATAATTGTTGGGAGAGTATTTCTAACATTTCTGTTAAAAATAGCACTGAATAGGGACTGTCCTGTTGTTGAATGTTGTGTTGATCGATAGTTCAAGAGAAAATTGTCTAGCTCTTCTTTTAGATTTTTATTTTCTATATTGGCACAAAGTATTGCTTTCTTTATGGTTCTAACGCTTCTTTCAGCTAGGCCGTTGGCTTCTGGCCAATATGGTGTTATTCTGTGGTGCTCGATGTTAAACTCATCTAAAAATACTTTAAAATTGTTGCTACTAAATGGGGGACCATTGTCGCTTTTTAATAGTTTAGGTAGACCAAACATTGCAAAGATATGCCTAAATTTCTTTGTAACAGTTTGGGCATCTAATGCTGAAATTACTTCCACAATAGGGTATCTAGTATGTTCATCAATTAATATCAACAGGTATTTTCGTCCGGGATATGGACCTGCGAAATCTATATCTAGGTTTTCCCAAGGCGTACTCGGTAATTCCGTACCAACGACTGGATCTCTAGTATGTTGTGGTGTAACTATTTGACACGCTGAACAGGTCTTGATGTCTAATTCCACCATTTTGTCAATGTTTGGGAACCAAATTTTGCTTCGTAATAGTTGTTTAGTTTTTACCATTCCTAAATGTCCTCTGTGTGCGAGTTCGATGGCTTTTTTTTGTAAACTTTTTGGCAAAATTATTTTGTTGTTCCTCAGTACTACTCCATTTTCTGATGTAATCTCGTGTTTTATGTTTTTGTATCCTTTCAAGTCGTTCCACAAAGTATTATCATCTGTTGTTAAGGCTTTTAAAACTTTCTGCAATTCTGCATCTTGTTTGGTTGCTCTTTCTACATCTTCTAAAGACATTGCTTTGGGGATGCTGTGCGTTGCAACAAATTTAACACGTTCTTCAACCGCTTGTGCTTTCGCCTGTTCATACTCTGTGTGTTGTGTTGGATGCCTCGAGATATAATCTGCTGGGTTGCTTGAACCTTTTTGGTGATGCGTTGTGAACGTGTATGCTTGTATATATAGTCGTAGTCTCTCTATTCTCGCTGAAGGATTAGATTTAGGGTTCTGTAAAATGCTAACCAATGGTTTGTGATCAGTATGTAAACAGAAGTTGACGCCAAAAAGATAAATGTGAAAGTGGTTCATTGCCCATGTTATTGCCAGCATCTCTTTCTCGATCTGACTATATCTTCCTTCCGTTGCTGTTAAAGATCTACTCCCATACGCCACTGTTTCTGTTACACCATTCTTCTCTTGAATTAGAATTGCCCCTAATCCTTGTGGATCTGCATCTACATATAAGTGTATAACTTTTGTTGCATCATAATATACTAGATTAGGTGCTTCAGACAATTGTTTTTTTAGACCGTCGAAAATATTTTGATGTTTCGTCGTCCAGTTCCACTTACAGTCTTTGGTGATTAGATTTCGAAATGGTTGGGTTTTGCTAGACAGATTGGGAATAAATTTACCAACATAATTGAACATTCCCAGTAAACTTCTGACCTCTGATGGGTTCTTTGGTGGATCTAAGTTATTTATCGCCTCCACCTTTTTCGGATCTGGTGCTATGCCCTTGTCTGAAAATATGAAACCTAGGAAATGAATAGACGTTTTCTTAAAAGCACACTTCCTCTCATTTAATGTTAAACCAGATTGTTTTAGTCTTTCTAGTACTGATTCAAGCGCTACGCCATGTTCTTCTTGTGATTTCCCAAAAACTAGAATATCATCGCTGACGTTAATCACTCCTGCAATGCCAACTAGAACTTGCCTGACTGTATCCTGAAATATCTCTGCTGCTGCGTTGATCCCAAAGTTTAATTTTTTGTATCTATAAGTGCCTACATGTGTAGAAAAACTGGTGATTCCTCGCGATTGTTTATCTAAAACCAGCTGGTGATATCCATCGAGATCGAGCTTGCTGAAAAATTTTGAACCATTTAATGTTACGATGATGTCGTCTATGGTTGGTGTCAAATGTGTGACTCGTTTAATTGCCATGTTGGCACATCGCATATCGACACACATTCGAATAGCGTTTGTGTTGTTTGGTTTGGGTACTACTACAATGGGAGACAGCCAAGCTGTTGGTGTTGTTACTAGCTCAATGATGTCATTTTGCTCTAGTCTCTTAAGCTCTTCTTTGACCTTGTCGCGAATGCTAAATGGTAGTCTCCGATGCTTTTGGGCTACAGGTACAACTGTGGGGTCTATAAACAGATGAACTTCATTACCTTTTAGCTTGCCAGTTCCTTGGAAAAGTTCAGGAAATTTGTCTTTGATTATTTTTGTTTCAGTCATTGCAGTTGAGAAAGTGATGTGTAGAATGCCTAGTTTTACGGCGGTCTCATATGACAACAGAGGTGTTGAATGCCCTTTTACAACGAATATTTTGGCTGTTGTTTTAGTTTTTCCATAACTTACTTTACTTTCAAAAAATCGTAACAACGGCAGCTGTTGTTTGGAATTGTAAGCGTAGATTTTTGTGTTATCTTTGCTTAAGCGTAGCTTGTCATTAAGGTTATAAAATGTGTCAGCACTTACCACATTGACTGATGATCCAGAGTCACTAATGCAAGTGACTGGGGTTTTGTCTATAATTACTTCAATCCGTGGTGTTTTTGTACTTTCGACGGAATACATGTGAATGTTAAACGATTCTTCATCTGAATTTTGTTCGACTGCATCTGTATTGTTGACTCTTGGTTTGTTGTCCTTAACGTATGATTGCTTACCTTTACATTTTGTTTTAGCTGCTTTTGACAAACAGACTTTGGCAAAGTGTCCTGTTCGGTTGCATTTGAAACATGTTTCATCTTTTGCCGGACATGATTGTCTGCCTTGTGAATGCCAGTTATTACCGCAATTTGTGCATTTTTGATTTGAAACTTGCAAAGATACCTTTTTATGTTTATTTTTATTCTGAGGTTTGCTTGTAAAATTAACAACCTGTGTGTTTTCGATGCTCTTGATATGGTTGTCAGTTTGCTCCATTGTTCTGGCATGTGTCAAAAGTTTTTCTAAATCGAGTTGTTCATTTAAAGCATACCTTCTGAGGCCACTGTTTGTTGTGTTTAGGATAATTTGACACTTGATCTCATCTTCTGGCTTGTTGAAATGACATGTTTTTGATAACTTCAGTAGACGCGCATAGAATTGGTCTATATTCTCACTGATCTCTTGTTTCGCTTGTCTAAACTTAAATATTTCAAACTGCAAATTTAATTTGGGTTTGAAGTACATGTTTAATTTTTGTTTCGCTAATTCATAAACTTTGAGAGTTTGTGAACTACCAGTGGCTTGTGTGGTTTCAGATGATGTCTCAGGAGATGTGTTAACGTTGTCTGGAGGGTCTGGAAGAGACACATATAAGTCAAAAACATCTTCACCTGCAAAGTGCAGAAGCATGGCTTTTCTTCTCTCTTCGCACTTTATGTTTGTCGCTACCAAGTAGTTGTCAAACCGCGCAATCCATTTTTCCCATCTCCCTGATGTGTTATTGTTATCTCTCAGATCGAACGGCTGTATGTGATATGTGTGTTCCATGTTGTTTCTTATTACCACGTTTTTCCGACTCGTCGCCAATGTAATGTAATAATACATATCACAAAAACATCATATGTCATGTCACAGACTACTCCAGACCGGTAACTAAGGTTGCAAGTTAATCCAGAAAATTCTATCATTATTTAATACACAAAGCTATAGATCTGCCCAACTCTCTCATATTCTGAGCTAGCAGAGCCAGGTGGCGCTACTGACGTGACTGTTTGCGCATGCGCAAAATTTGTAATTTCTCTTTAAAAAAAAGGATAACAACATATTTTATGTTTGTAACATTTTTGTTGTTTATGAGTTTCCTTAACTACCCAATAAATATGTCAAGTTAATGTATTCGTACCATTTGTACTAGTAAAAAGAAAATCACCTGTTATTAGTTAAAAAAGGCTGCATTTCATTATTCACAACATAAGTTAAGAATAATTTACGACCTTTTGGTCAGAAAGTCAATCAAGTAAGACAGAAATGGGATGCAAATCCTGAAATAGAAATATCTGTGGATAATGGCGAAAAGGATATAGAACGTTAAAGGAAATCAACACTTGGACAGAGGTTGATGATTGCCCGGAACACAAAGAAATTGCTAGAAGTAAATGGGTATTAACCATAAAGAAAAATTTAGAAGGAATAAATCAAGTACCTACTCGTTTAGTAACAAGAGGTTTTGAACAGATTGATGCAGATTTTGACATATACGCGCCTGCAGCAAGATTAAACACATTTAGCATTTTTATGGCAATAGTCAACAAAATGAAATTACCCGTCATCAGTTCGACGTAACTGGAGGTTTTTGTATGGAGACAGACACAAGAAACGGTATATATGAAATTGCCGGACGATAATCTATGTAAGTTGAATCGTTAAATTTATGGAGTAATTTATTATTTTTGATTCAAAAAGAGTTTGATATATTTGAGTTTTTATTGTGGTTCTTAATCCTATATAAAATTATATGTCTGTAATTGTGCGTTTATAGGTCTATCATTAAAATGTTACAATCTTCCAATTCTTGTTTTATTCACAGATTACTCTTGTTAGTATTGGGGTACTATTTTATGTAATATGAAAGTTAAAAAATTCCAATTGATTTTATTACAGCAGACAGATTGCAAAATCTAGCGTTTTAATAGGATCAACTGATATGTAATAAATATATGTACGAACTATTTCAAATTACACAATTTTCCCGCCATGTAGCGATCGTCCTGCCATCTACGCATGCCGTTCAAAAATGCGAGAAAGAACGAAAATATTACTTGTCCTTCTCAAAAATATCGGATTAATTTTTATCGCTTAGTTACCGGTCTGTAAGTAGTCTGTGGTCATGTCAATCTCCTAACTAAAAACTAAAGTTCAAAAACGTAAACAATCGAAGCTTACTCTTTTAAAATACAATAACAATACTACAGGTACAAAGCTCAAAGTACAATATATCCTATACATTGAACACTTTATGGTCCAATAAGTGTAACAGCATCGGACAGCATCTAGACCACTCAATAAAATAAGCATTCACATTTTTTTTATTATTATGTTACAATAATTTACATAAAGTATCATCGAGCGTGGTTGACATGACGAGTTACCGTGACTTACTGACACCTCTCATTCAACAGAAAGTTTTCGCCTCTAGCGTGGTTTACGCGTCGAGTTAGGGTGACCTAGTACACTTGCCAACTTTGCTGCTAAAGAAGCTACATACTTATATTAGCGGCAAAATGTCTTTTTTCTGATTTATTTGTGCTGTATATACAGGGTTATTCACGCTATACGGCACGGAATATTGTGGCGAAAATACGTGACTTTCAAAAAGTTTCATTTTTGGGATATATGCAGGTCTATTACGGGTACTTTTTAAAATTATTTTCATATTATACAGGGTGTCCCAAAATCTCTAAAAGTAACAAAGTTGTTTTTTTTAATGAAACACTATGAATATTATTGCATTTTTGGATTCTACGATCAAAATAAGTGACTATTTGAATAAGGTAATACCTAAACCTTAAGGTTTTTTTCAGTAAATTGAATTTTCTCCAAATTTAACCTTATTTGCAGATTTCAAATACGTAAGATGTATGTAAGTTATGAAAGCGAAATTTACAACAATCTGTGACAATAGATCATATTTTATATCCCAATTATAATTAACTTGCCATCTTATACAGGTTGTCCAAAAATTAAAACTAATCAAGTAAGAACTTTAAGTATCTATAACTTGATTAAATTAAATAGGACGCCATATTTTTTTCCTTGTCAAAAAATGTAGTTTTTAATTGTCTATTGAATGGTATTTATAACGTTTTTTGTAATTTTACAGAATACGCGAAATAATCGCCTTTTGTACGATTTGATGTTTTTTAAAAAATAGTTCTAATGTATCTAGTTGCATGGTATTTATAAATGTCAGATAATTCACTCAATTTGTCAGTTTAGTCTGTAAGGTCTGCTTTTGCTAGAGTGGTATTATTTCTTATATTTGTTGAGGTTTAGATTATTATTATTTCAATATTGTTGAAGTATTGCTTAATCAAAATGAAGATCTACACGAAAGAAGAGCGTATTCATATGATTTTTATTCTTGGAGAATGTCGACAAAATTGTTTATTGGCTTCTCGGGTTTATGCGCATAGGTTTCTGGTAAGAAATCATCCTAAGCCAGCTGTTTTTGAGAGACTATTAAACCAGTTTGGGGAAAGTGGAAGCGTCAGTTATAAAAAACCCATTACAAAAAAGCCTGTCACTGAAGATGAAGATAATGTTTTTAGTGCAGTTATCGAAAATCCCAATATAAGTCAAATTCAGATATCCGAAAATACTAACGTTAGTCAAGCAAGCATTTCAAGGATTCTTAAAAAACACAGATTTCATCCTTATAAAATTAAGCTTTTCCAAGAAATGTATGGAAATGATTTCGACAAGCGAATTGAATTTTGCATGTGGGTGTTAGATAAATTTGCAGAAAATACAAACTTTTTTGATAATGTGCTATTTAGTGATGAATGTACTTTTCATAACAACGCTCTCGTAAATAGACACAACCTTCATTATTATTCTGATTTGAATCCGCATGAATACAGAGTGACGAGGAATCAAAATAGGTGGTCAGTTAATGTTTGGGGTGGAATGCTGGGCCCGTATTTAATTGGACCCTATTTCTTTGAAGGACCTTTAAATGGTGTGATGTTTCTAGACTTCCTTTTTAAATCAACTTCCAATATTATTAGAGGAAGTCCCTTTAAACATTAGAACAGCCATGTGGCTTCAATTGGATGGACCTCCGCCTCATTATCATTGCGAGGTTCGGCAATTTTTAAATGACTACTTTCAGAACAGGTGGATTGGAAGAAATGGATTTCAAAATTGGCATGCCAGGTCCTCCGACTTAACTCCACCAGATTTCTTTTTATGGGGATACGTTAAAGGAATTGTCTACAATACGCCCCCAGCAACAACTCAGGATATGAAAATACGCATAAGAGACGTTTTTGAAACTATAACCCCACAAATATTGTGCAGGGTTGTCAGTAGTTTTCAAAAGCGAATATGTAAGTGTCTGGAAATGAACGGTCGACATTTCGAACATCTCTTATAGAGATTTTGCTTTTGTTTTATGTTATCGTTGTATGTTATTATTATTACTGCTATTATAAACTGTTACATTCTTTCTAAGTTTCTTAACATTTTATTCTTCATTATTATTCTTATAATTGTAACTCGTCTGAAAGTTACAACTAGATACATTAGAACTATTATTAAAAAAAACATCAAATGGTACTAAAGGCGATTATTTTGCGTATTATGTAAAATTACAAAAAACGCTATAAATACCATTCGATAGACAATTAAAAACTACATTCTCTGACAAGGAAAAAAATATGGCGTCCTATTTAATTTAATCAAGTTATAGATACTTAAAGTTCCTACTTGATTAGTTTTAATTTTTGGACACCCTGTATAAGATGGCAAGTTAATTATACTTGGGATATGAAATATGATCTATTGTCACACTTTCTTGTAAATTTCGCTTTCATAACTTACATACTTCTTACGTATTTGAAATCTGCAAATAAGGTTAAATTTGGAGAAAATTTAATTTACTGAAAAAACCTGAAGGTTTAGGTATTATAAACATTATTCAAATAGTCGCTTATTTTGATCGTAGAATCCAAAAATGCAATAATATTCGTAGTGCTCCGTTAAAAAAACATAACTTTGATACTTTTAGAGCTTTTGGGATACCCTGTATAATATGAAAATAATTTTAAAAAGTACCCGTAATAGACCTGCATATATCCCAAAAATGAAACTTTTTGAAAGTCACGTATTTTTGTCACAATATTCCGTGCCGTATAGCGTGAATAACCGTGTATACAGGATTACCTTAAAATAGGTATTAAACTACGCCAATCTGAAAACGACGTATAAATGTGAACTGAAAATTAAAAAAGAAGTATTTGTAATATCAAAAATTTTCAAATTTTAGGGCCCAAGATGCAGTTAATGTCGGCTCATTTCTTTGTTTATCCTGCACTTATATAAGTATTGCTGACCCTTCAAGATCACGCATATGGAAGTAAAAAATCGCTAAAAAATTGTTAGATGGTATGAATACTGAATAGTATATTGAAACCCAGCTGGCTAGTATTTGCATGTCAAGACAAAGAGACATAAACATATACGACGGCAACTGAAAGACCTACAGCGTTGTTAATAATAATAATTTAATGCCCAACAGAACATAACATATTCCAATTACAGGACATGTAACTACCAGAAAAGGAAAACAATTAATTGTCAGCTATAATATGGAATGGCATATGTGCAAACTTACATCTAATATTACAGTACAAAATTACATAGTTCCAGGAAACACAGACAATTAATTAAAAGCAAACATCATAACGTTCATTAAATGATTTATAGCAAGTAGGGGTTGAAGTAATTATTGACTTTTTTTAAGGTATTTATACTGTTGTGGTAAATATCTACATCGCCCGTAATGCTATTGTAATTGTCACGCATCATATACACAGGTGACTTGGCAAGTATATTAGTTCTAGGAAATCGCAGGTAGAAAGTTGCACATGGACGGCGGTTGAATTGAGGCACCGAAAAATTGATTCGGTTCAGCAGCCATGGACTGACAATACCATGATTAAGAATTTTGTATAAAAAATTCAAGCTAATCGTGATCCTCCCATGGGTCAGTAACGGGATAAGAGTGCCACATGATCAACGTTGCGCTCTGGATACACCGAATCACGCTGGAACCATAGATATTTCACAAATCTTCTCTGAACGACCTCCAATTGTCTCCTCTGTGTCTAATAAATAGGCGACCAAACAAGGCAGGCATATTCTACGCGAGTTCTTACAAGGGAAAAATAGAGTGTGTAAGGGCGGTGGTGTTTGAAAACGATCGGCAATTCCTAATGAGAAATTCCAGCGCTTGGCGCGCGCTGGACGCCACCGGCAGGCATATTCTAGGTGAGTTCTTACAAGGGAAAAATAGAGTGTCTAAGGGCGGTGGTGTTTGAAAACGATCGGCAATTCCTAATGAGAAATTCCAGCGTTTGGCGCGCGCTGGACGCCACGTTACACACATGTTTCAAAAACGACAATTTACTGTCGAATGACACTCCTAAGTCTTCAGTCAAGTCCACCCTTGCTAATTCGAAGTTATTGAACGTATAGCTAAATGCAGTAGTTGGATGTTTCCTTGTATAGTTAACAACCTGACACTTGACTAAGTTCAAAGGTAGCTCTTAAATCAGCTTGTAGGATGTTAGAATCAATGGGGTTATTAATTGCACGATATATTTTGAGGCCATCAGCGAATAATAACTTCTCTAAAGAAATACCGGAGGTTATCGTTGATAAAAATTAGAAACAGAAGTGGCCCTAAATTAGAGGCTTGAGGGATCCCGGAGGATGCTAAGTATGGTGGTGACTTGAAGTCATTATAAAATACGTACTGTGACCTATCCATTAAGTAGGATGTGAAAAAGGTAATTAACATGTGATGGAACCGGAATTAGTGCAGCTTGTAAGAAATACCGCCATGATCAATGCGGTCGAAAGCCTTGGAAAAGTCTGTATATATAGTATCGACTTGACCTCCTGCATCCAAAATCTCCGAGATGTACTGTGTAAACGACGCCAGATTTGACTCCGTGGACCTTTTTCGCATAAACCGCATGGTGATATAAATAATTTTACCATGGAATATATTTTTGAATATAATACTGATCTTTGAGAAGTTAGACAATAACGCAATAGGACGCCACTCTTGAATATAGGTATTATTTTTGCAATTTTCCAGACCTGCGGAGACACCCAACATATGCACAGTCCTTTATTATGAAAGCAGGAACCTGATCATTACCAGTTGTAGGAGAATCAAATGTTATCAAGTCAGCTTTTATTAGTTGTACAGCTGTTCTTTCTATTGTGAAGTATTCTCATACAGTCATGTATGTATGTTAGATGCGTTAGGGCCGGACCCGACTAAAGAAAAATCATATTACTCCGTGCACATAGACCCACAAAATTTAGTATTTAGGATTGACTCGTAAGTATATGTCACCCTCTTTTTAATTTTGCGCTATTTTAAACTAACCCTGTATATTACAAAACATGCCACGGTCAATACCTGGAAACATTCATAATAGCAACTCGGGAAGTGGAAGTCTTCGGCATCATTTAGTAATAATTAGTAACTTAGAGCAAAAACGTCTAAGATAAAATAACCAAAATGCTATAATTCTATTTGAAATCGATGTAATGTTGTCAGAACGCCTATCTGTTAGTATAAATAAACCAAGGTAGCCGTATAAATTTTGCAATTAATAATTTTAGAAGAAATAATATTATTCTACCTTTAAGACGTTGATAACAGTATCTTTATCAAATCTTATCACTTAAGCGTGAACACTGCATACTTAGTGAGTATAGTCATTAAAAAAAATGAGAAAAAAATTAAAGTTTTTCTCTTGATATCACTAAAAGAAAAAGCGGATTTATATAATACCTAGCCAAATTTGTTTCAAGTTTAATCAACAGACGCTTTTTAAAAGCAAGTTAATATTAAGTTAATTTCAACAGAAACTTTAAACACACTGTTCTTAAGCTAATTGGAACAATGACTTACTACCTGTAGCTGAAGAATCAAGCGGTGTTTCGCCCCTAATATTAACACAGTCTATATGGGCTCCAGCTTCAGTTAAATCCATAATTATTGAGTGGAGTGTCATAAAATCTGATATAGGCTTGTGATAATTTACAATTATATGGAGTGGCGTATTTCTATCGGTATCCATCGCATTTACGTCAGCTCCACATTGTATTAGTAACCGTGTTGTTTCCGCACATGGAAATCTGTCAAAAGTTAATTAATTAAAAATTAGGTAGAAACAGTAAAGAAAGTTATATTATATAAAGATGCTTACTTGCATACATCGTTAGTATGAAAGTCATCCACAGGTGTTTCTGCGTTACATGCCAAATGCAAAAACGTTTGTCCATCTCTAAGTCTTACGTTTAATCGATTTAACATAAAAACCATTCTATTTACATTGAATTTTTCTTCTTCATTACATTTTTTTAACAATTTGGTTAAAATTGTTAATAAATACAGTGTTGTAATGATATTACTTTCAGTTTCTTGCTAAAAATATTCATTGACTAGATTCTCACTATAAATAAGCATTCTTACCATTATGGTTTCAGGGTCGTCCTTTATACCAGGACGTAATGCTTTAGTCTTATTTCTCTCCAATTCCACTATGGCCCCAGCAAGGACTTGTACAACATTTTGGTAAGTGACTTCAACGCCTACATGAAGCATTTGGGAAAAAACTTGCGCAAACCTCAACAAATCTTTTACTACAGATATCTGATTCATTTGTCTTAAGTTTAGTGCATGCAACCATAATTCTATACATCTATCAAAACGAGCATTATCTGCAAATACTGCACCTCTAAAAATTACAGGATGAGGAACTTCTGGATTATGTCTTCCTAATATTCGCTCACGAATGGTGAGTGCTTCCATGTGTAAAGCGTTAGTGTTTCGTCTTATAGCTTCTAATTCAGTAAGCGTCTGACATTCTACCCAACTTTGATAAGCTTTTATGGGTTTCATGGATTTCTTTTTAATTACATTGTCTGGATCGCTGTATCTAAAACGAGTGGACTATTGGTTAACAACAAAAGAATAAAATATTTTAGTTTAGTGCTAATATTTTGTCCAATATAGTACGATAAAAAATAAACATGTGATAATATAAATATCACTGGATTTAATATAAAAGTTACATACATGGGCTTATATTATAAATTAGAAAAATTGTGCAAGTTTGTTGAAATGCACAGTAAATATTAGCTTTGTTCGCGGAAACAATCTCTATATGGACTATATTCCGCAGGATTCAAATTTGGGACGTTAGAGGGCGCGGATTACGTAGCAATTGCAGCGAGCTCAGGTATAAATCTGACATATACATCAAATATAAACGATAAAACAATAATTTTATTAACAAATTCAAAGAATGCTAATAGCGACAACAGCCATAGGACGATGCGACGGAGAGAAACATCATCACTCTTCCGATCATTTCGATCTTGAAACGTATCTACTGCGTATGTCACGGACACAATGCTCTTGGTCTTGTGCTTGGGCATATCGGGCGTGTACTGGATACATCCCGAACGGTGAAATCATTATTACGCATGTTCTTTACGTTTGGGTCTGCGTGAGAAGTCTTCCGCGAACGAAGCTATGTAAATCATAACTCTTATAACCACTACCTAATATCTATATAACTAGATAGATATAGATATCTATATAACTAGATATATATCTATATAACTAGATATATATCTATATAACTAGATATATATATATATATAGCGTTAAGAAAAGGTCAAAACTACAGAATGTTTTGTAGATTACATCTAATAGAAAGATAGGTTTGATTACAATTATTTCTACGTTATTCTAGAATAAACTGTGACCATAAGTCATGCATCGCTCCAACTTCTTTCAGGAAATGATACCAACGAATATAAAAATAGTTTTATAAACTTAATTACATGATTATTTGCACTTATAATTTGACAGTCTTATACAGGGTGTTTCTTCAGTTTTAAAAGTTTTTTTTTTAAAACAAGATAGTATTTGGAAAATAAAAGCGTTGTGCAAAAAATTGCATGTATACATAGTGTACAAACTTCAGATATATACATATTGTAATAACCGAGATATACACATGGATCCACTTATTGAGGAACAGTATTTTTACCTATTTTATAACAGATGTTCGAAGTTTCCGCGGCCCGAATAATACGTATGTAATCTCGACAAATGTTTTTACGTGTTAATCACCTAAAGAATATTAAACGATACTAAGGCATTCGTTCCGATATTCATCTGTTTACGTATTTATCAATAGCGCCTTTCAATAACGTTAAATATTGAACTTATAAACTTTTTGCATGGAGAATGACTTCACAACGCTAGTCATCACAAACAGCATAAACATACATTTGCTTACATTGCAGTAGAACATACATATCATGCAATATGATAAAACGTACCGCAAGTTCTCAAACAGGCTGATCCTACGTTTAACCCTCATTTAAAGTTTGTTATCTTGAATTTTAATATCTCGGTTATTGCACGATGTAAAAATGCCATTTTTTGTATATCGCCCTTATTTGTAGAATACTATCTTCTGATAAAAAATCTTAAAACTGAACAAACACCATGAATAACTTTTATTTAAACTTTGAAGAACTATAAGATTGCAAAGACAGGGGGCTTGTAGATCGCGGATAATTCCGGTAACTTCAAACACCACAAATTTTTAATTAATTTCAAGACACGTGTTTCGATGACGCATGGGTCATCATTCTCCATCGAATACCGAATAATTCCGTATTCGGTTGAGAATGATTGCCGGTAATTTGAATACAGGATGTATTTGAAATAAAAGTAAAGGCTATGAAAGATGAAAGGGTATTATTTTATTAAACTTAAATCCGAAATATTTTGCGCACATTCCTTCCCAGACGCGAGTAAAAAAATGACAAAGATATTTATAAAAATATTCGTCGCGCCACTGTGATTTAATAAATATATCTAGCGCAGAGAAACGGGTGTGGCGATAGGCGATATTTAAGATGTATGCAACGCACAATCAGAGTCAGTCTGTTTCGAATGTTGAATGTATGTAGATGTTGCAGACATGGTACCAACAATTCTTTAATAAAAAGAAAAATACGACTACCACTACAGAAATTGCAACTAAGAAACTATCTTTATTTCACAGCAACAGATTTATTTTTACTATAGTTAAATGATTTTCAATCGTTGTTTAAGGTAATTCCATAGATTAGATACATTTAAAATAAAAGTTCCTTTATTAATTAGTCTCCGATAGTATTTTCATACGTAATCACATTGATATTCTTGAACTTTTCATTCAAAACTATTTAAAAAAACTGACACATCAGCGCTATTTCGTAGTTTTTGTAACATCGTACATGTACAATTTATACGGGGCAAATACACCCTATATAGATCTTTCATTACAGTCTAAACTATGTGGTAGACTACTTGGGCATTATGGATTAAAATGGTCTACATATTATGAAGGTTTCCGAGTGTTGACCGTCTCAAGGTTAGTAAAATGTATACAGTACAAATAAAAATAAAATGCACAAGATATACAATAAAAAACTCGACGTTCGCCACTAATATATTCTTCGGGAGCAAAGGGGGTACCTGGGAGGGTGCCAGGTCACGGTAATTCGCGGTGTAAACCACACTAGAGGCGAAATCCTTCTAACAGAAGAAGAAAGTTTTCCAACAAAAAGTATATGTATTTTTATGACCTTTGTGTACTTATTTTCCTGATATTTTTTCACAAAAAGTATAAATCTTCTGAAGATTGCACATTAGTTTGTCGAAAAATTGATTTTTTCTATTTACCATAATTTGATGATACGTTAATATATATATATATAGCAAGATAATGACGAATGAGATGTCGTCGAAACGTCAAATTTTAAATTGTAATGGTTCTTCTTGTGGGAGCCGTTCAGACACGCGGATAAATACCCGAGAAACCAACTATACATATATATATATATATACAGATATAGAGCACTATATGAAGCCCAACATATGTCGCAGGCGACCGGAGTCCCGCTATTTAACCTAACAATAAACGTGTATATTTCAGTCAAAAATGTTCTTAGCATCATTGCTACCAAAGGCAAACGAAGAGGGGTAAATTTAATCAGTTATACAAGTCGTGTGAAGTATTTATGTTTTTACGAGTCCATACTGATAGTTGTGACTATAAGATGCCATCTGTATAAAATGTAGATATATGTCGCATTATACTTAGCCCTGCAACGTTGCCAAATATTTCATAGGAGATTTGCGATGATTGTCTATATGAACCCTTTATATCAATAGCAGATACATCCGCTTTTTTAACTTTCTTAATTATGTTGTACGTAAATGGTACAACAATAAATACAATGTACTGTTTCTAAAGCATTGTGGTTTATTTGAAGTTGTATACATTTATGTTTTTTGGTTTTGCTGTCGGTATATATTATAGACAAAGGTTTTTATTCTAACCCAGTCTTTATTCACCATTAAATTTCCCTTTTTTTCCAAAAATAGCTCACATTCGTGTTTTTTTGGCGGTATTTTTTTCTTAATGTGCTCCTTAAAATACGCACATACTAGGCGTTTTTCTTCTTCGGACCATCTTACTCTACCAGGATGAGATTCGTCCCTCTTGCTTTGAATTTCTATAACATACAAACATTTAAGGCTATTTTGTACACAATTAATGTAAAGTGCATCAAAAGTTGCTTTCCTGTTTATATTTTATTAAACAAATCCTATACCTTTGACCGTATCTCTAGAATTATCTTCAATTCTTTTGCTTGTAGATTCTTTTGGAATATCATCGGAAGTCGCTTGCATCGTCGATGAGCAGCCTTCGCTAACTGGTGTTATATTACATGTTTCAGTATGTGCAGCCTTGCGCAATACTTTATTTATTAATGGTTCTTCATCGTTATCGGATTCAGAACTGTAATAAATTTCGTTCTCGATTTCTATTTCATTCAAATTCTTTCCTTTGAATTTTTCTCCTTTTCCTTGCTCGAGGAGTAATAGAATTTTTGCGACTTTGGCTGTTTGATACATATCTTGTGGAAGTCTGAAATATAAATAGGTTTTAATGAAAGATACTTGTAATTTGAGTGCATTACCTATAAAATTCAGCATGTGTCTTCTTCGTATGTCCCATAAACGTGGCGATTTGTTCCATTTCATCGTCTTCCATTGCCATCAATTGAAGGGTAGTTGCTATATGTTTACGGAATTTTGTTGATCTCAACAATTCCGGTTGCTTTGCACCACAGTCCGCAGCCAACTTTCTTATTACGCTCGATCCATCCATCCAACGATCTGAGTCAGGATTCGCAAAGAGGTAAGGATTGGATGTAGGTACTATATCCGTTGCTTGTCGATATTTTAACAAATGATTAATGTATTTTTGGGTTTGTTTAGAAAATAATATGGGAACAGGTTTCGACCCCTTTCCACCAGTTATTACACGCTTATGGTTTTTGCTAATAATTTTCTCCACCTCAGTAAGTGCTTGGTCGAAGCATTCAGGATTTACTGTGCTGTAGCTTTTATTGTAATTTTCAATTTTTAGGTATTGTACATCACCTACTCTTTTTCGATTGAATAGTACAGTTTTTGCTAAGACGCATTGTGTTAATTGTTTGTAGTAGATTTTATTATTGTCACTATTCTCTAGTCCCTTTAAAGACTCATCAGCAAGTGCATCTATATAGTTATTAAATAGCTGAAGATCACTTGTTAGAGGTAACTGCAACGGTTTCTCCCAATGCTTCTCTTTTAGGTCTTTTAATGCTAAGCTTGATAATTCGTTGCACCAATGCCCTTCAATTAATTTTCTTAAATCTTTAATTTCAGATCTTCTTATTGCGTTGTCATAATCCTGTATTCCAGGAATATTTCTTTTTTCCATTACTAATCTATATGCAACATCACATACTATTTTCAAATTTGTGCCCATGTGCATCGCTAGTGATGGTGATTTAAAACTCTTGGTGCTTTCGTCGTAACCGCTTATTTGTTTTGTAGCACAAATTAAATGTTGAAACATTTCAGGTTTCAAGGCGTCAAATAAACCGTTAAGAGTTTGTGTGGTATTTAAAGCTATTAATAGACGTCCCATTTCTCTCATTTTATTTGATACCACAGTAACAATTTGCTGTCTTTTGTGTTTTGAGAGAAGTGCCTCGCCATATAAACAGATCAAAGGATCGTTTTTAACTACAGCGCTAATATCATCTGGACGCATGATATTGAACACCTCATTCTTTACACGCGTAGATTTTAAAAAGTTGTTATTTTTCGAATTAATCAATGCCATAAAAGTTTGTGAAGTGGTCAAACATTTTTTGGAATGCTGTGTATTTTCGGGCTTACTCTTACACTTTTTTACATGTTTAAATAGTAATTTTTTTGTATACTGACCTAAACAGTAGGTGCAAACAAAATATTCTGCATTCATTTTTTTAGAACTTTTGACTGGACGCGTTATATTTTTTTCAGTCTTCAAAATGAAATAACCTTGTTTTCTCAAAGACGCCACGTGGGCCAACCGATCTTTGCTTCCGGGTTTTAGGCTTTTAATCAAACGAACTTCTTTTTGATCACCATGATGTCTAAAAAGATGTCTTGTAAAATGCGTAGGAACATCTTTAAAACATATTGGGCAGATAGTTGGTCTTTCCCTTGCTGACGCTTTCTTTGAATATTCGAATGGTACCTTTGATATATAAAGATATGTAAGTATTAGGTAAATATTATCATCAAAAGACTCGAAAATCAAAAGATACACCACCGAGTTTGTATTTAATTTTATCTCAATTATACTATAGTTACATTGACAAGCCTAAGAAATTGTGTTGGAATGTCTTACTTTTTCTAAATATCGAAAAATATACACAATATCATATTTAGAATAAAAATCTTGATGTCAGGTAGGGTCGAATAAAAATTGAAACGAAAAAATCTTCTCTTAGGATGGAAAATAGTTTTTGCCTAATTCTTTAGTTTCAAATTAGCATGAAGAATGGATTTAAAACTGCGCGGTACATATTCCAGTATGTAATGAAGAATAATTCTGTAGTCAGTCTCTTGTTTACCCACCTGTAAAGTATCAGACGAAGGTGGTACAGGTTTGCTAGTTCTACTCGTATCCAATCCTATGTCACTTAGAATTGTTATTTTTTCACGGGTTTCATTTACAGGCACGGGAAGGTAAATTTCCTATAATGTACAAATATTTTTGATTAAGCTAATATACCTTCTAATAATACGATAGGCCTCAGGAATGTGTACTTACTGATGGAGTGTCTTGTGAAACCGAACTGGACGATATGATAGATGTACTAGAGCTATCTTCATTCTCAGATGGGATATATTCGGAGCCCGAGCTAGCAAGTTGCGTAAGACAATCTTCTATAGCTTCGGTTGAATCCTCAGAACTCTCATAATCATCAAATGAATATAAATCATCGATTTTTTTATTTGTTATAGCTTCTTGAGCTTGTGGTTCTCTTACCGGTACTTCAAGCAAACATTTTACATTATTACAATTTCTGTCTTTATTAGTAATATCGTTTAATATAATTGCTTGATCATATCCAGCATCTATGTTAAGGTGCGTATCGATCGGCTCTCGTGAACAGTTCGCGATCACTCAATCCTCTGTTCGTAAAGTGTACGTGCGAAAATCGCGAATTTTTCACGAGCATCTCGCGTAACATTAACATCATCGACGCTGTTTGTGTCTAGTTCGCCAATGTTCCCGTCAGTCGTCGGTAACTTGAAAGGATTTGTTCGCAAACCTCACTTTGGAGTAGACCAGTCATACAGTTCGTGGCGATTTAAACAATTTCATTATGGAGTGGACAGATGAAAAAGTAATAATACTTATAGAGGAACATCGTGAAAACAAAGTGTTATGGAACGTAAAATTAAACGATTATCGAAATAGAACAAAGAAGAACGATGCGCGGAATAGATTAGCAACAGAAATGAAATGTTCGTGCGAGAGTGAATGGAGAATGAAGATCCTGCTAGCGCAATTTCGACGAGAACAATAAAAGGTGGAGGAAATGAGAAAAATCTGGAATGAGACGAAATATATGCTACTACGTGGTTTGGTTTCAAGGCTTTTTCATTTTTATATGAGAATCCGCTGCATCTTCTAATCTTAAATCTGCTAATAAATTGGTGTATTGTAATCTGGTTTTGAAAAACATGTCTTTGCCAGTATTGTGGACAACGTCATTGAAATTTAGATCATGTATTTGTAACAACATACGCCGCACAAGCGAGGATTTGGTCCGCTTCATCAACAAAAGACATTTATTACTAAATATCGCACTCAATACAATGTCAATGAAAATGGAACATCGATCGAACTGGCGATCAAGGCATAAACTAAAATCAAATTTCATGTAGACGTCAGCGTGTAACTATTCGCGAACTGTACGTGGAGCTGATCGTGAACAAGGCTTGTCTATCTGCGAACTGTTCACGAACTGTCCGTACTAGGTTCGGCGGTTGATACGCACCTTAACGGACACGTGCGTTAGTAACGGCCCACATTAACTCATTTGTTGGTTAAACAAGTATTATAAGTATATAAAAATTGTACTTACCCTGCGAAGTTTTTCTTATCGCCAATTCTAATATTTTTCTCGAACGATCCATTTTACACGTTTAAGTACTATATCTATCCCGAGACACGTAAGATTAGCGAACTTACTAATGTGTAAAAAACTTAAAGTCGAAAATAATACAGAAAATAGCGGGAAAATGAAATGCAGTGTTGCCAATTCGCTGGGACTCGTAAGTGTTGATATATAGTCATAGGCTTCGTAAAATGCTAACATATATCTACTTTATATATAATTTTATACAGAGTGATGGCAGCGCTCTCTACAGACTAATATGATGAACTATTTCGCGTATGTTTAGGAATAGTAGACTCGTTTACGAAGCCCTAATGAAAAATTAACCGAAGTTTTCTACAGTCATAGTGGCACTATAGAAGCGTTTATACACGGTAATCTTTACGAAGCCCAGAGTCGGGTTTCGTAAGACCGCAGAGGGCTTCGAATAATCAGCGAAGTATACCATTTTTGGCTTCGTAAGGGCGGAGTAAATGTCTATATATATATATATATATATATATATATATATATATATACACTGTTTGACATAAGTAGAGAAACTTTTTTATATTACAATTTATTGGTATAGATCTATTTATATGTAGCATTTAAATTGTACAAACGCATTTATGGCCGATAATATGTAAGCATAGCGAAGCAAAAACAAGATAAGAAAACAGATGTGTCCATCGCTTCAAAGCTTTTTTCTGAATACGGACAAAAGTAAAGCAACTTTAACGTAACTATAAGAAACTACAAGATACATTAAGTTTAGTACATTGGTTGATAGCAAAGGGTGCAGTATTATACGTGAAAATGCCTCTAAGAAGATATGCGAAAGGAAATAATTCAGTTAAGTGATGAACGTATTCGACAAATAGACATTGAACCACGTTTGAAAATTAATAAATCTGTAATTTCAAAAACTATTATTAATTATAAAAATCGTGGGACTGTACAATCTCTTCCAAAATGCGGACG
>SMLS01061087.1:0-22465 GCA_004785975.1 Popillia japonica
GTTGGACGTATTGCTGATTAAACCGGAAGTGAAAAAAATATAAACTGCATTGCATAAAATGCATTTATATTAACTATACCCCCATACCAAATTTCAGAAATCATAATTTTCAAATAGCAAAGTTATTCGACCGTTCCGGGACTTTTTACTAACGCTATATACATTATATAAATCGCGTAGTTCTAGAGCTTATAGAGCGCATATGCCTACTACTTATTGTTCAATAAGCTATACGCCTGCAATCTGTGGCAAGTGATATCTCAACACCACCAGAGTAAGGTTTCTTACAAACATGTATGTATGTGGATTCTGATACAATTACCTACTCAAAAAACACGTTCTAATTTGGCTCCCCTCTTTATTTACATTTTAACACCTTCTTGAAACAAAAAACAAATCACATTCCAGCAGATCAGATGATTCCGAGTAAACCAGAGTAAATGCAATATTTCACGCAACACATTCGGTATAACCAATTTAAGCTCAGAATCAATGTTGGTTCAACAGTATGCAACAACAGCTTTCATACATCCCGCTCCCTTGCGTGTATATGTATGTGTCTATACAGCACGTGTTGTCTCTGCCAGTTCCAGTTAAAATCCAAATTGGAATTTAATTGAAAAAATCTCATTCGAATGCGGTCGATGTTGAAAAAAACGACGAGATTTGCCTGATTTTTACAGTTTTATTTGCGAACGCATCGCTGAATGCCAATCGTCGATATTTTCCGTATATAACCGGAATACCGGAAAAAATTTCCATATTTCCGGGCATCGAAGCCGTATATAGATTACTGAACGTACACGCATACGGATTGATGTATTATAGTGGAGAGAAAAAAAGCAAGAGTGGAACGGATATTAAATGAAAAAAATCTAGGCTTTTCATAAAGGCAGATTAAAATACTATTTTGGGCGAGACCTATTTTAGCACGTTTAGGTATTGATAGATTTTCTTACAATGAAGATAAGAATACAGTAAAGATTTTTGACATTTTGTTTCTTTAATTAAGCGCTTCGAAGATGTATAGAAATAGGAAGGTATGTTAAGAAGTTTGAAAAAGTTTTTTTTTTGATTTCTGTCCTTTTTCCATCCACGTACTGCCACTATTATCTTTAATACAAAACCGCAGACATTTCCGTTAAGCCGTCTTTCCATTTTTTCTGTAGCACATCCGAAGTCGAACATGCAATTAATAGCGATTTCCTTCGTTGCGCCTTTTTTCTGTTCGCAAATCGGCGTTCCTTTGTTTCTGTGCAGCGAAGTATCGGTTGTGTACAGCATATATTCTGTATAGGGAGCGTGCATGTGAACTCCGAAGTTCGGTGAGACATCGACCTAAGGGAAGAGTGAAGAGGGCTTCTCACACGGCTCCGCCCGCAATCGCTCAGTTTCTCCCGGAGACAAGACAAATCGAATGTCAGCCGCTAATAAGTATCTAGCAATCGTTGGACAAATGTATTTCCTTGCTCGCCGAGGCCGACACAAAAACCCATCCTGTACTTTGTAATTTGTATCGCTGAAGGTAATTATAAGACGTAGTAAACATGATTTGAGTGGAATGCATAGATTTGATGAGAGAGCCTTCTCGTTTCTTCGTCTCTGGCTTGACCACGAATGAATGCACCTCATATGTCATGTCGATGCCTTTTTATTTCGTTCCTCTTCATCATTTCCTTTTCGTACTACTTCTTATTAAAGTTATAGACAATTAATTAATGGTTACAATAAATTTACGCGCTTTATTTAAATACCGAACGTGACAGCTACGCTGCTCGGTGCAGCGCCTTCACGAATAACCGGCCAATTTGATTATTTCTCGTTTTAAAAAGTTTCGTTGTTGCTTTCAGTTTGAAATATAACTTTCCGCTTTGTACGTGTCTGAATACGACAGCCAAGTAAAAGTTTGTATCTTGTGTTGGGTTTGTGTAACAAGTTCGTATAGAACCACCTACATATATAGTTATTCGGTGAGATAGATTGGAAAAATTGAAGATTTTAATATAAAAAGCGATTAGTTCAGCAAGTGTTGATTCCAAACTGAAAAAAAAACTGACTTTGGTCTGGATTCCCAGCCACAAGGGCGTGAAGGGAGCAAGGTTCGTCAAGACAATTCGTTGGGCCTAACCCATCCTTCGACACCACCAAATCACAAATCAGAAAGTCGATTAACGAATGGACATATAAATCCAGGGAATGGTATCAAAGATCACCAGGACAAAGACAGGCGAAAAAACAGAGGCCTGAATTCACTAGAGACCTGCTGGGTAAAGACAGGAAAACTGTCAAAATGATAGTAGCTGCTGACAGGTTACTGTAGACTAAATAGGCATATGTATAACATAGGCCTAGCGAATGCTACCTAGAGATGTTACCTGCAGATTATACAAGGAAGAGGAGGAAGCCCCAGTCCATGCGCTGTGTCATTGCGACGGCCTGGCAAGGATAAGGTTTCTAATGCTAGCCATAGAGAATCCCATAGAGCACAGCTACATTTAGGAGCCCCTCTCAGGAGGACGCCTTCTAATATTAATGGGGATCACAATAGACCTGGAAGGTGGCGGTGAAAGAAGAGAAAGAGATAGATTTCAGACTGAATTCCTAGCGCAATACAGTTTGTCATATTTTAGTAAATGAAATGAGACGATTTGCATGGACTTTATATCAAAATTTACCGAGAAGAGCATCGACTGTTCCTCTCTATTGGGTCGGATGGATTTTCTTGCAACATCATCAACATCTACACTTGGTGTCTCCTAGAGGACACTATAGCTCTCTTGTTGTTTGAAAAAACGCTTTTGCTCAATTGTCGAGAAAAATAGATTTTTGCAGTGCTTTATAGAGCTTGTTCTTAAAACCATTGCATGATTTTTTTCTATTAACACCACCGTCACTAGCGGAGGCGACAAGTAGTTGCACTAACATATATGTTTTTTCAAAATTCCAGTAAAACAGACTTTATCTAGAATGTATTCTGAGTAACTTTAGAAGTGAGATGCATCTTTTTAATATTAAATACAATGTGGGCTCCGTATACGGAATCAACTTACCAGTCGGAGTCCACATTAAATGTAAGTGAGTTACTACCGGAGGCTGTATATATGTATATGCAAAGCCTGATACTACACACAAAACAAAGAACTTATAGCCCCATTTATGAGGCCTGAACGGCATATATTGTTTGAGATAATACCTAGCTTTACTAGAGCTAAGTTGTTCATCCACCGACAGATGACTTTCATGAGGAATTGTCGCAATTTTGCGATTTAATGCATCAAGAACTGGTCGGACCTTGTGAAGTCGATCGTGGTTAGGATAAGTCTTAGGTGGCATTTTTGAGTTATCATTAAATTGAATATTTTTCCTTATATGCTCAAACCTGTGGATGGTCATACAACGCCTTATCATTTCATTTCCAGTAATTGGAGCCCAATAAGATCTTGTATACACCTATATACTGTTGAATATCAATCGCAGTTATTACCGGCAGATTTACTTGGATCCTTTTGTATGCTATACAAATTGGATTCTTCAACAATAGTGTCAATTATCTCATCTGTAAATAAGTATCTAAAGAAACTGTACGGCGTCGATAATTCAAGAATAGTTGGCGATAAAGTATCTGAACTCAGGAAGGAGAGTTGCTGTTCATTCAATTGTATGTGCCTTTTCTTCCACGTGATGTTTTACTTCTTCTTATTACATGTTTCCATCGAAATGCGTGCAGTGGGACGTACGTTAGTTTCGTCATTAATTTTGGGAGTAATCTCCGCATCAACTTCTGTTTTACGAATTGTATCAAGCATTTCTTCCACCATATGATCAATGTCATCATTGTTCAATTCATTTTCGTTTATTCGATCATCAGGTCTAAAATCAGAACCACATAAACTCTCCACATCATCTATCGCTAGATCATCTTCACTTTCGATACCATTTATTATAATTTCATCAGCTACTCGTCCTAATTCTTCGGATGTCAATATAATAATAACAATAATAATATCGGTTTATTTGCCCAACAGGCACAAGGCCCAATTACAGGACAAGAGTAAAGAAGTACAAAGTACATAGTATATCCAAAATAACAAAATAACAATTAGCTACAATAGTAAAAATCTTAATACAACTCTATGATACATATTACTAGAAAAGAAAATTACATAAACCTAAAATTAAAAGCAATTAATTCCTAATACTACCAGTAAAAACATCTACATAAAACAAATTTGCAGTCCGAGCCATGTGGGTAAGTGGAGCTTTAAGAAGAAGATTAGTTCTTGGGGTGGCACATGTAAAAGTTGGCACTAAGCGTGACCACATTAGGTACATTAAAGTTAACTTAAGACAACAGATCAGAACAGTCAACAGCACCATTCACAAGTTTATACAAGAAGCGCGCACTGTGAGACATCCTACGCTGGCCCAAGGATTGCATATTGTGCTCATTTAATAACATGTTATAGTCCGTATTCCAGTCAAGATAATTTCCAGATTTTTTAAAAGAATAAAATTTAAAAAAATGTTTTTGAACACGTTCGATAACGGTGTTATATGTAGGTGCTGTAACATGGATACTAGATGTTTGATCCGTATTCCAATTTTCCAACAACAAACGCAAAATAATTTTAATAACCTGTAGATCAGTAAAATGTTTAGAAGAACGAAAAATGAAACCCAAGGTACGAGAAGCAGAGAAACACATACCCGCTATATGCTTATCAAATACCAAACACGAATCAAAAGGCACACCCAAATCTCTCATTTCAGAAGTTCTTTTCAAGATTTCCCCATTAATTGTGTAATCAAAAGAAAAAGGAATACTTCTACGTGTATAGGACATGACAAAACAGTTACTAACATTGAGAGGTAACTTGTTTCTCATAAACCATTGCATGATAATGTCAATACTTTCTTGAAGTTGTAAGGCATCACATCAGAAGCAGGCGCAAAGATCTTGAGATCGTCTGCATATCCCAGAGCACTGCAAGGTAAGGATACGAGATTTACCGCCCATTTTTCCAACAATGATATACATGTCATTAGATACCTACGTTTACATTACCATTTACACATTGTATCATATTTGATACAGTTGAAACGAACATCATTACGCCATTTCAACAGCCATTAAAATACTCAAGTGGTACAAATAAAATAGGTACATACCTGATATGACAGAAAACACTCTTTTTCAATAACAATATATTTTTGTTTTAAAAACACCGGTAGAACCAATTCATTGGAATTTCATAATCTACATAGTACCTACCTCCAACCAAAATATTACTAAACCCGTCTAATAGCTATATCATTGGTAGGACATCATGGTTCGTAACAAATATGTTATAACATAGCAATATCAATATATGTAACTGAATATATGTGTAATAATATATACTCTACTAGTTTGTATCAAATTTTGTTACACTATGCAGTAAAAGGTTTAGAGATAGGCTTTGACCAAGTTTCCCTGGACTTTCATCTTTCAGTCCTAGGTTGATTGGGACGATCACAACTGTTTGCATGTTCCACTTCATCATCTGCTAATATTTGTTTGAGAGATTTACATCCAGAGAGTTATCGCTATGTCAAAGATATACAATCTTTTTTCTTTCTTGTGAGAGGACCAACCCTAGGTCGGAAATATTACATATTTGGTATGGATTTATTGATAATGATTATGCATCTTCTTCACTTGGGCGGCATTCATTGAGCAATTGAATAAATTTTCTTAATGATTCGCCTTCTGCACGCTCTTCTTACGAAGATTTAATGAAATGGGGGGCAATAAAGCCATTGCATCGTAGTCAAGCACCTAAGCCTTTTTAATCAATTGTTTTGGATTATTATTTTTAAATTCTACGATTTAGCAAAAAAAGGACGAGAATGTAAAGGAACTATGGTCGTATGTGTCAACTTTTAAGCTCGAATTTCGAAATTCAACTTCAGCTGTTAAAAGTAAACTCTTAAATTTGACCACAATCTACCTATAACGATTGTTGTTTTAAACTTAATCCAATATGTACTACAAGCAAATTCCTCTCAGTACCGGATGTATTTCGACGATATATATGTGAAAATCCCAGTCTATACGAACAGTCTTCTCCACGCTCGCAATAAAATGCAGCCGCCGTTGGCAAAGATTTTCAAGTTTAACGTCGCTTGTTTCTGCAATTCAATTCAATTAAACGACCGGAAAAACTTAGAATCGTTAATTTTTTACTCTCCCCAGCCGTATCCTTGCTAAACAATAAATTCGTAAGTCACAAACATATAGCGTTATATAATTTATAGTTGTTTTAGGGGTTTCTTATGCCTCGAACGGGCCCGTTTTCTATGAATTTATTATTATATTTCAGTCCACGCTTGTTTTAACTATAACCCCAGAAGATCCTATTATACCCCTCCCTTAAAAAGAATCAATATTTACATTCTACGAGGAATGCTTGGCGAAATCATTATTATTTAAGAATGTCTCGTTTCTGTATTGTCCAAACAAAACAGGAAATGACTTTTTATGGTGTCTTACTCCGACAGGCTGAAACCAATGCGTTTAGAAGAGGAGAGCGCGTGTTTGAGAGGAACGTTTGCCAAATTAAAATTATCTTTCGACAGTCTAGAAATAAACCGTTTAACTGTTTAGTCAGACTTGTCAAGTTAAGCTGTGACGCTAATTACGTTAGAATGAAACAATGTTAGGACAAGAATAGAACTAGGCTCTGTCAGTAAATATAGTTTTCGCGCTTAAATACAGTTAAAATGTTTGGAGCATTCATCGGTAAGATTAGTTAAGTTGTAATGTAACGAGGCAGAAAAATTTCAAATACGATCGAAAGGTTCATATTTGTTCTAACTAACTTGACCTACAAAATATTCATTGTTTCTATGTTTCTTATATTTTATGCAGGTACCTAATTTGTTGTGTCTTTTTGATTGATTTCGATTATTTCAAAATATTCTCAATTATAAATTGAGCTGCTGAAAATTATTGTTATGCAAATTTTTAGTGACACAATGCACTCATAAACTATGCTGGGAAGGCTGGTACAATACCTTTATGCAAGTTCTCCCTTTTATTATTGTAAAAAATATTAATCTCGTTTTGTCTAAAACTGGCGTAACCTTGATGAAGCGAAAGATGTAGAAAAATGACACCCAGGTAACAAAATTCGAATTGTTGGTAGAATCTATTGATGTCGGTTTACTGCTTAGTAGTGGTTGGGAACATTCATATCAGCTGATAGATTGTAGGAAGTGTAATAGTTATAATAATTATATAGGTTTACAATAGAGATGGCAGCACTCACATAGTAACCGTTGGTAAGGTTAATTTGAATTGTAATATAAATAACATGAAACAAAATTTAGATTTTATAGTATCAGATGTTAAAACACAACCAATATTAGGTTTACAAGGCTGTACTTTTTTTAAATCTAATTCAAAGAATTAATGTTTTAAATGTAAAAGGTTTAACTAAAGACGAGCTTCTAGTTAAATATAGTGATGTATTTAGTAGTGATTGAAGGTGAGTACAGAATCGAAATTGATGAAAATGTAAATCGTGTGATTCACCCTTTAAGAAAAATTTCCCTAAACTTCAAAAACAAGCTTCGAAGTTTCCTAAGAGATTTAGAAGAAAAAAAGTTATACCAAAAGTAGAATATGCAACTGACTGAGTAAATAGTTTAGTAATTGTACAAAAAAGGAATGGAAGCCTAAGAATTTCTCTTGATCCACGAGATCTAAATAAAGCTATTAAAAGGCAGCACTTTCAGATTCCAAGACAAGGAAGATATAACTTCAGTCATGAATAATAAACAGTACTTCAGTGTAATTGATATGAGTTCAGGTTTCTGGCAAATCAAACTTGACAGAAGTTCTGATCTATGCACTTTTAATACACCGTTTGCAAGATTTAAATTTATGAGAATGCCTTTTGGAATAAAGTTTTGGAAATCCCAACAAAAAACAACATAAAGTTTAATAAGGTAAAATTAAAATTAAGAGTAAACTCATCGAAGTTTTTAGGAAATATAATAAGCAAGGAAGGACTTAAAGCAGATCCAGAAAAAGTAAAATTTATTATTGATATGGAAACCCCAAAGAATAAGGAAGAAGTGAAAAGATTCTTAGGAATGGTTAATTTTATGTCAAAATAAACAGATTATTCAAAAATGAGTAAACCGTTAAGATTACTTTTAAGAAATAATATTAATTATTATTGGGAAGCAGATCAAGGAAATGTATTTTCATTGTTAAAGCAAGCGTTGAGTCCAGCACCAGTTTTACTTTTCTTTAATGAGTCTGAAAAGAGTCTGTTCAAACAGATGCGTTTAAAAATGGATTGGATGCAGGTATTTCCTGGAAAAGAGAATATTCGACATGAATTACTGATTTGATTCGTTTCAAATTGATTGACCTCAAGAATCTGTTCAGTCTTCAAACAAAAGTGGATCATTACTAGAGAAAGGTGACGGAGGTTTTGATTTTGCTAAAGAACTTCTCAAAATTTGTGATACATTTGGATATTATGCTTCATCCACTGGATTCCAAATCGTACCCCTGTCATCATCCCTTGGCAATTCAAACCATAAAAACGTTTAAAATCTTCAAAAATACCTAAAGCAACTAATCGAGCTTTGACGTTCAAATTAATTGAACCACCCTGTACGTATCGTGTGAAAAATGTTCTCTCCGATGTGGGAGCTTTTCGAATTTGTTTATATTGTTACGTATTCCGCGAATGCATCCATCAGTCGATATTTCTCATACGGAATTTTAATATGTCGCCGATTTCACAAACTCTTAAAGCAAGTGGCAGCTGTTTGTGATGTCGGGAGATGAATTTTATTTCAATATTTGATAGTTTTCGTGCCTTCCGGTTTGGCACGGCTCCCCATCTTTCTTCCACACTATACCCTGATCTCCGTCTAACCCATCACCTTCCGCGTACTGCCTGCCCTCCCCCCATTCGTCCTTCCAACGACGGCCGCGTATATATATCTCCTACCCACTCTCTCTATATGCAAAGCATTTCAAAGCTATAACTTTACTAAAACATTGAAAACACTTCAAACTTTTCTACGGAAACCTCGGAGCGTAAAAAGCAGCAGCAGCACAGCGAGATGGAGAGCAAAGAAAAAGAAGGAAATAAACTGTCAGCTGCTGAAAATTATTCTGATTATGCTAATTCTTTTTCTTCTACATCATTCGCTATATGCAGTATGTCTACACCACATTTAAACAGGAGAGATTTATACTAAAGGGGTGCTCTTTAATACGCAAAAGTCGACAGCTACAACTACAAGGATATATTTCATTTCCACCATATTGAATAGAACAAAGCTTGTGTGAACAGGTAGTTTCGGTTTATTATCATGTATTGTAAGTCCTGTATAGCCCTGTATATTCTCCGATACACAATCAATTATTCCTCAAACAAGAATCTTTTTTATCCCAAACTTGAACAAACAGTCTCTTTGTTTCTTGAACGTCTCTCTTTATCCCTGTTTTAGAACTTTATTAACTATACATCGAATAGCGTAGCAGAGGGTATTCGGTATTAATTACGGAGTCATTTACGGAATTTAATGAATAAAACGCGAAGAGACTAGATGCCTCTCTCTTCACAGCGACTGAGTCTCGGTGTATACCGGTAGTGTTCCATGTTAACTATCCAATAAGAGGCAATCAGTGGCTTGTCACTGCACGTTACACCACTCGTGACGTAAGCAGTGATGGATTGCTCTTCTTGCACCGATCCTGGGGTTGCCAACTTGTTGGTTGTTTAGTTGTTTGCGTTGTTGACATTGTTCAGGGTGTTTGCTACCCTTAGGTTTGTGTGCTATCTTTATACGGACGTCTATTTTGACGGTGGTTTTTGTTTCCGCGTCGCGAAATGAATGCCTTCTGCGTTATACGTTCTTATATTCTCGACAATATGCATGTTAAAATCTTGGATTTAATTCGATGAATAATGGAGATATTTGTATGCTGGAGAAAATAAGCACAGCGTAGTAATTTTGAGGGTTTTTGAAAGGGGATTATAGTTGAAGCTAACACTAATTTGGTGTTGCTTGACAATCAATCAATTAAAAATTCGGGATGCATCTTTTCTCTCCCTCCAAAATAATAAAATTTGGTTTAATTCAGATCTGAGATTATAAATATTTTTACTGTTTATGAAACCTAAATGAGGGTTTATTGGAAATATGCTTATAGCTATTTAGTAAAATTTTAGTCCAACTAGAGATCTCAACACAAACATAGAATGAGCTGATAAAAAGAAAAGTGAAGAAAAGGGAGCAAGAACTAATCTATTAAGTCTGTGCAAATAACTGCAAATACCCCACAGCAGCGCCTCCGGTCACAAGTCGAAAGAAAGAAAGTATTCCGGTGGGCAAATAAGGGAACAACACTAGCATCTTCAACGACATCAAAAACATGGCTCCATTGTCCAGAAAGGCGGCATCTGCATCCGCAAACCTAAACCAAAAATGTGCTCGTTCATAAACACCCCCAAAATTGCGAATGACACTGCCATTGAAATCTGGAGAGACGAAGAACTAGCAAGGGCTGAGAGGTTAGCCAGAGCCTTCCTGTAGCTGCATCAAAGTTTTGTCAGAACTGAGCTCGCTACCAGGTATTGTTTTCCATTGGAATGGATCTACATACCAGCAAGAGACATTCTAAAATTTGCGGTATTTAGGCTGATCAAGACAGACTCCGTAAAACAGTATTCGTGAGGAGGTCCAGGCTGTGATGGCTCACACGCGTATCTTAATTGGTAGCAGCACATTGAATAAACACATTTGGCCAAGCGATTGAATCTACCGCCCCATGAAAGAAAAAAAATCTTGTGGCTGTATTATATTTCATGTAAATGCTTATATAAATTTTCGTCTTGAGGTTACAGCTCCAAAATTGTTTGCTTGGCATGCACAAAAATAATTTATACCAGATACATTCTATAGGTTCTACAGTTGGTCCAACAAATCAATACATATTTTTGATCTGTTGTACAAAGCTACAATATCTTTTGTAGCGGGATATGTCACATGATCATCAAATGGCTTTACTTTGCTTTGAACAATACGAAACTACTGTGCAGCAAGTTTGGAATCCAAAGATTTTTCTGTAATAGTGATAGCTTTGGAATCCAGTTATCAGTTGAGATATTCCTGTTTGTTCCTTCCATTAGCTGTAGGTACCAGAAGAAGAACCTTGTTTACTAATAACGCTTACACGCCGCCAGCGGCTTCCAACTAAGCTTATAATAGCCGTAATAGTTTTTACTGCCCCAAAAGAAAAAAATATGAATTACCCCAAAAAACAAAACTAAATGCGTTCAAAACCATATACCGGCCAATACTTACGTTCGATTGTGAATCATGGGTGTTGATTAAAAGACAGAAAAGCAAAATCCAGACGATCGAGATGAAATACCTTACACGAGTAAGAGGTATAACAAAGAAAGATAAAATACGCAACATATACATAAGAGAAGACCTAGAAATAGAAGCTACACTGGAGTATATCAAAAAAAGAACAACTGAGTTGGTGGGGACACTTGCAACGAATGAAAGACACAAGACCAGTCAAACTAGTATGGGAAGCCAAAGTACAGAAAAAGAAAAAAAGGGGAAGACCAAGGCAAACATGGGTCACCATTACACAGTAATTTAGACAATCGGTGGAACACAGGATGAATTGGAGTAGTTTTTCATAAAGCTGATGTTCCCTATCTCTTCATTCTGAGGACTTAACTACAAGTAGTCAACAATTGTTGTATAGAAGCGAAGCTGTGTATGCCAAAAGTCTTTCAGGTAAATAAAAGCTCTCAGGCTTGTCTTTGGAAAGTTACACGCTTCCAAAAATGAAAAAACAAATTAATTTTGGTTTTTCTGAATAGTGAGAGAAATGGCTTTTTGTGGGGGTGTTCTACCAATACATAAGCTACCTATGAATATTATGATTTTTCAGTCACATTGATTCTTTCAATTTCATTTACAGAAGATACGTCCATGAACGATATTTTATTAAATTTTTTTTATTAGGAAACTATTGCTTTTACAGAAGAATGGTAAGTATGGGTCAAAAAAGTTTAGCACTAAATCATTCTTTGCAGCAGATATTTTTAAACGAAGAAATTTTATTTTGTTAAAAAGTTCTCGTAAAAAAGAGAATAGGGGCTGCATGTTTTATCCCACTAAAAGGTCATACCAAAATTTTAAAAATATTCATAGGTAGTTTATTTATTGGTAGAACACGTCCACAAAATGACATTTCTTTACCTCTTCAGCAATTTTATCAAAAAGTAAAACAAATTTCTCAGTTTTGGAAGCGTGTAACTTTCCAAGAACAAGCCTAAGAGCCTTTGTTTACATGAAAGACACTCTTTAATTTTTTGACAAAGAATCACCCTCTAAAAACTTTCCTATTTTTGAACACATTTGTGGTGGATATCGATATTAAGTCACTAACTAAATAATCATATCAATAATACACCTGAACTTGTTTGTGTAACTACTTCAAGAGAAAAACATATGAAGACAGGCCAGTAATTTATAGGCAGAAATTGAGTGAAGAAGAAACATTTCAAAAGATAGTAACGTCTCCTGAATTAATACGGACGCAGCGGAATTGTTGCATTGTTCATGCATTGCTTGTCATGGTAACCAACTGCAGCTCCTGCCGTGTGAATGTGTTTTCTTGACTTTGTTACAACATTATCTTATAATTAATGTTGCACTGCCAATTATATACCAATAGCGAATGCTAGCTGTACGTATGCAGGTAGACTTTGCTAAGGCGCCATCCGCAAATTTTGAAAGCTAGACTGTACATACTGGCTCACCACTGGCTCTCTGACATATCCTGTGTCATGGTTGGTTTAGGGATGATTATTTTAGTGTAAAATAATTTCAAATTAACTTTGTGTCATTTAGAATAGCGGAAGCCATTTTAGTTAGGTTAACAAAATTCTCAATAGAGCCTTATTCYGTTTCAACAGTTCAAGTAGCTTAATTTAATATCAACAACAGTTTAGCAGCATGTGCTCATTAAGTATTAGTTTTTGCGGAAAAAAACCATCACTAAAACCAAAACTAAGCTTGAGAAGTATTATGGGAAATCTGCACCATCAATTTCGATTGGTAAAAAAGTGGTTTACTGAATTTCGTTGTGGCCGTACAGGCACGGAAAATGCCGAGGGTCCTGGACATCCAGTTGAGGTCTCTTATCCAGAAACAATAAAAAAAAATTACAATATGGTGTTGGCCGATCGGAAATTGAAAGTGCGAAAGATTGTGGAAGATACCCATATCACATGGCTCAGTGGTTTCAATTTTGAATGATCCTTTGGGGATGAGAAAAGTTTCCGCAAGATGGGTGCCACGTTTGCTCAAAATCGACCACAAACGCAATCGTATGACAACTTCGCAGGAGTGTTTGCCATTGTTGCCCACAATATGAACGAGTTTTTGCGCCGTTTCGTAACCGTGGGCAAAATGTGAATCCACCACAACACACCAGAGACAAAACAGCAGTCAAAACAGTGGGTTTCTCGGGATGAATCGGCACCAAAGAAGGCCAAGGTGGGTTTGTCAGCCCATAAAGTTATGGCGACCGTTTTTTGGGATGCACGCGATATAATAATATTGACTACCTACCTTCAACAGGGTAAAACAATTAATGGTGAATATTATGCCAAGTTATTGGGCCGATTTAATAAGTAATTGAAGAAAAAAACGACCGTATTTGGGCAAGTTAAAAGTTCTTGTCCACCGCGACAACTCAAGGGTCCACACATGTGCAGTTGCCATGGCGAAAATCCATGAATTGGGCTACAAATTGCTACCTTATCCACGCTATTCTCCGAATTTAGCCCCGAGTGTCTATTTCTTGTTTGTAAAGCTCGTCGGAAAGAGATTTGACTCCAACGATGAAATCATCTCACAAACAAATATCTATTTTGATGACCTCGACAAATCTTTGGGAAGGGATAAAAAAGTTGGAGAAACGTTGGACGAAGTGTACAAAGGAGAGAGACAATGGAGAGGTCAAGATAGACACAAATTGTCCCGACAAACAGAAGAAAATTAGTTTTTGACCACCATGAAACAATATCGCAATACTTGCCCAAAACTGTCAAATGAAAAGATATATAAGAATATTGATAAAGATTTTTGCTGATATGTTTGAAGTATGGATCTCATAGGACCTAATAGTCATTCTGACAGTTAGTGCCACCTAGATTCCTTTCCTCTTATAAATAATTTGTATAGGTTGCGTACAATGACATTTATTACAACGAAATTACCATTTCTACCTACATTACAGAAAAAAGAATCAAATATGAACACCATTTTCATAACGTAACACAAAACTAAGAAGAAATATACTTGTGCGCACCCAGGCAGGGGAATTCCGTACAATAATTTCCTGTAATGTTAGGCATCCTCATTGATCATACATTTTCCGTTTCCAGTATATTTACCAGTCGGTGTTATCGCATCCCCGTTATCACAAACACCTATTAACCGCTCTTCGCCTGCACTTGTCATTGATCCCGATTCGGAGAGGAGCACTCTAGATAGAGACTTGCTCATTACTCACACCCCGGGACTCCTCATTTCCCTTCGCAGTCTCGTCGCCAGTATTTAACGGTGAGGGTGGTTCTCAACGCCTGCTTATCTCTCTTGATTATGTTACACGTAACCTCAATAGCTAGGAAAATTTACAATGTGTACCGCACTAATATCGCGCTCACTTCTCGCATATATTCACGTAAACCATGGAATTTTATAGTGTTTAGTGTTCACGATGCGGGAATTTAGAGTTTTCTAAGAAAATTAGATCGAAATACGTATGATTTAGACCTTAACTGTGATAGATTTTCCAAAATAAACGCAAGGTTATCGTAGAGTTAGCTGTAACTCTAATTGTCATTAGATTTGAAGGTGGAAGAATCTACACCCACCTATAGAGAAGAAGCATACACCCTGATAGATAACTTCTGGTTCTGTATAAAATACTTTTTTCTCTTTATTTATTTTTTTTACGAAAAATATTTCCTATTGAATTCCTATAAAGAGCGAGCAGCGTACAGGAAAATAATTTATCTGTGGCGCTGGAAGTAATATCTGATTATATGTTTGCTGGAGCAGAGCGCTCATTTTTAAGGACTCGTCATTTGAGTCATTACTTGTACAGATAACACAGGAAGCGCTGGTATATAAAAAAGTTAACACGTCCTTCAGATAAATGAAAATGTTATCAGCGGAGAAAATTTCTTCGTTCAAACCCTCTTACATACATAATATTTCACCGTAAATTGTAGGGCACGGCACATTTAGGCAACCAATTCAACTAGCAGTCACATACATTCAGCTATTTAAAAGGCGGTATCGGTGGGGTAAGATATTGAATGCAATTAATCAGTAAGAACAAGATTTCAAACGAAATAAACCAGCTATAGCCTTATTCTATCATACTCCATATATTTCAGATTATCAATGAGTTTGCGAAATTATCAAGAAACCCTTTTCGAGTTCAGATAGTGAGACGAGAACCTCCTAGGAAGGTCGTCGCTGTGGTCCCTGCATCCCGGATCCTGCCTGTCTGTCACTTTAAAGCATCTCAAGCAAGATGGATGGCGGGGTGAATGGAAATCATACAGCAGCCGTCGCCCCTAAACCGAAAGGGTGCAATTTGGTGGCGGCAAAGCGGCATCCAGAGGGGACGCCATCCACGCTGTTTAATAATTTAATTTTTCTTTATAAGAGCAAACATCGGGGGCAACTTCATTAGTGTGGATTAGTATCTATGTCGGTGTGCACGGGAAGTTGATCGAATATCGTTTGAAAATTGGTTTGATGCGGATATGTTTGGAAATTGGTTAAAATGTATTAATCGTAACTAAAGGATTTTATAGTTAAGGTATTGCGACCAATATTGTTGAGAAACGGTCTCTTCAAGGATTTAATGTCACCTAATTATTGAGCTAGTTAGTTATTTGCTTTTAATAACGTCCAAAAGTACATACCTACTTATAAGTGCTCAGTTGCAGTTCCTCATACTGAATGCTTGAATGGTCGAATGCCAACGTAATATATTACTTTATTTAATTATACTTACAGTAAGCAACAATTGTTTTATTTGACTGGTAGTGACTGGTAGAATTCTTTGTATTGTAATGTTTACATTATTAATTGCAAAAAAATTAAAAAAATAGCGCTAGTCCAAATTTCTCTTCTTCTAACACTAAAACACTTTATAAATTTAGAAACAAAAATTTGTATCTCATGGTATATAATATGAACCAAGACTGATGTAGTGCCTTCATCTGGTGCAAATTTATTCACTAGTGCTGAATGAGCTGCATACTGCACTAGAATATTGTCGCCACTGAAAAATATTAGAAAAACTTTTTGCTTCATAAATGATAAAGAATGCTGAAAATGTGTTCAAAATGTACTTTTTTACATATTCCCAAATTTTAACTATATTGAACGTTGAATCACTATAGGAGCCGCGAAAAATAAAACATTTACATTGTTCTAGTATGAAAATTAACAATTTCGGTGTTGGTAACAATGAACAGCTTTGGCAGAACGCATTGGAGTTTCCAAATACAGTAAATTCCAAATAATAGTCTGTATCCCCAAAATTGTTTGCAAATACTGCTATAAATAAAAAAAAAATAAGAGCGCCCTGAGTAGGTATGGGGACAATTGATCCACCCCCCCACCACTCCTACCTTTGGTAGGTGTCGACGACCAGTCCAAATGACTCTCACCAATATGGCGCGAGATTTGAATTAGCTGTGATCTAACTCACTTGTTGTGATTTGAATGGCTAACTGTTATGATTGAACTGCTACCTGTCATGATTGGACCGCTTCCAACGGCTGTATATCTGTTGTATTTGATCAGCGTTCTGCTACTCTAGCTGTTTATTTGATCTACTTTAATAACAGGTAGCGGTTCAATAATAACAGTAAGCGGCTTAAATCACAACAGGTAGCAGTTAAATCACAACAGCTAATTCAAATCCAGCGCCATATTGGCGAGTCATTTGGATTGTATTATATAGTCATTGGTCGCCGATATCTACCGAAGGTAGGAGAGGTGGGGGGTGGACCAAATGCTCCCATACCTACTACCCCCTATATCAGCGACTTTCTATTTATAGATTTCTGAATCATGATTTACAAATCATAATTGAACAATTATTAGGAACATGTTCAACAACTAATATTGCAAAAAGAACGCACAAAAGATGAGCGTGATTTGTTTACATATGGTACTGATATAATGCGGCCGCAAATGTGAGGTTATGTTCGTTTTGAACATACTGAACATAAAAATGCCGTGTTCCACAGGGGAAGGATGTTATCGATCATAATTACAAATCTTGTTGTAGTGGGGATGAATCACAACTGCAATTTTCTTAAATAGAACATGATTCCTCTGAACAAAACCTGTTTTGTTCACTGATCAGTGTTAAAAAGAAAGTACCTATCAGACTCTAATTGGAATTGTGTATCACCAAAAACATATACGATGAAAACTATTTTTGGTGCGCAATACATAGCAGAAATGCAGTATCAAGAAATATTAAAAGAATATATTTTGTAAATTGCAATTGCATATTTAGGTCATAGGTATTCGCTTTTTTTCCTTTCGAAAACTTTCAATATTAGAATAATGATGAACCATACTATTTTGAAAAACGACTAACCGGCCAGAAGAATTGTAATTCAAATATCAAGCATGAAATGTAGTTTTCACCACCACACTTAATTTCATGAATATTCAAAATGTGGTTGCCAAACAAATGTTTAGGTGGACAGACAGATGCAATATCTTTACCATGAGATCTCTAAAACTTCCACATCTGGGCTACTTTTTATGAGGTTATGTCATGGAAAAGGTGTACAAAATTGCCTTTATAACATTTGGAGTTATTTAGTCTTACATAATAAAATAACGTTAAGGAATTTTCAATTTTACACGAAAATACGCCAAAATTAATAAAATAACTGAAAATTTATTTTTGTTATTGATTTGAGTGCTTTGATTTACTATTGATGGATATGTGTGACTTCATATTTTTATAGTTTCTTGAAAGGACTAAGCGATAAGTAAACTGTGCCATCTATCCAATTAGTTGGGTGTTGAGCTTATCTAGTTCTAGTGGTTTATTTTATTCTTTGTTCTATAGGTATCCGTTCACCAAATAGATCGTGTACGTTGATGTCATTAATTATTTGATAATCACATTGTTTTTAGTTTGTATTTTGATATCTTAAGTCTGTTAATTTTTATTTGCCTCAATTGAAGGTTATGTTGGCTGTTCTACTAACAGTTGATTTTAGTGATAATAATTGTTTTTCATACACACTTCAATTCTCATTAGGTTTAGTTCAGTTTCGAAATTACGTCAGTTACAACTTTCTCCATTGTTTGCGTTTTCTTGAAAACATAATTTGAAGAAGTTTTATTTACGTTAATCTCCCAGTTTGGTTTTCTTGTAATTACTGCTTGAGAGAAGTGTCCGAATTCATTTTCTGGACCTAACTACATTCTTTTTGGCTGTGTTTATAAATTTAACATACAAGAGGAGTTGTCATTCTTCTGAGCACCACAATGTAACAACATACCTACCTTACATATGATTAGGTATATCTAGCAAGGATTCACTTACTTTTCGTTAAGCATCAAGCTTCATGTATTTAAGTTCGTTTTTGTAAAAAATTGATAATTGACATTTGGGATTGTATAGTTTGCTTCAAGTTTGGTTAGTTGGTTATAGTACATTTCAAAGTTAAACAGTTACGATTTCAACAATGCAATGCCTTAATTTCAAGAGCTTGTACTATTTTATATTTTTTTGTTTGTAGTTGTTTGTTGTAGTTGTTTAAATTAACAAGATTATAAAATCATTTTAGTCACACAAACAGTAGTTTTGGGAAATATATGCAGCAATATTTGTATTTATAGAATTGCACTTTGGATGATTTTTGTATAGAAAGTTTTTAAAAGCTAAAGAATAATTTAGAATCAGGTTAGGGTTATAGAAAAGGAAAGAAACATTTGCTCTAAGATAATTATTTATTGGCTGTAAATTGCTTAAAATATAATAATAAAGTATATACTTATAGGTAGCATTACATTAACGAAATTTATGTATACACTGATACAGCTAATTATTAACATAGCAATATAACATATGTAAAACACATTTTAAATTTACCAACTAACAAAATACGTACTACTAAGTAATACAGCATAATGCACAAACAATCACATTCAAATAAACATACATTTATTCGTATACGTTTTACTAAGTAAAAGCCTTATTTAATCAGATAGTTTACATCATACTAGTCAGTACGATATTCCTAATTAGATAATTTGTCAAAATTTTTTATATCTTTTTTATCATTTTTCAATGCATGCAATTAGGTACATATCTAAAATTAGTCTCTACATAAATCAAACATAACCTAATATGGGCGATAGAACACAGACATTTTTTTAAGTTTTTTTCTTTTATATATAAAAATTATCCCAATTTTATAAATCAGAAATCGTAAACAAAATCACCCAATAAATTTACAAGTCAGTAAAATTTGGTGTATCCTCATTACCAAAGGATTGACCCATCCAGGAAACATTTACCGTTGGAACGTTTTCCTCCTCAATTTCTGCTTTGATTAAACCATTTTGAGTTTCACCATATAATTTTTCTTCGACATGACCGAAAGTACCGTTATTAAAGTTATTATTGTAAGTCACTAATTGTGGTGCAATTTGAGCGCTGTTAAGCTGTATTCCTTGGTTGAGGTAATTGGAGCTGTTGTAAGCGTATGCAGTTGAAGGAAACTGCATATTTTGTTGATAGTATTGGTTAATCAAACCTTGATTGTAATAAGCGTTGGAGCCTGCAATAGAATGTAATTTGATTAGATGATTATTAGATGGATTAGGATAAATACAACTTACCTAGTTCATATACCGAAGATTGTGGTACAATTCCAGCTGCACTTCCATGATTATAATACTGCGAAGTTATTTGTGTAGGGGCCGAATGTGAAAGTAAGCGTTCCACAATACTTTGATTGCTGCTTTTTGCCGAATTAACTCTAGACGGAAGCGAAGAAGTAGACGATGTGGATCCTGGTGAAGACGATCTCTCAGACGACGCAGGCGAAATACTATTCCTCGCTTTTTCTTCTTTCTTAAATTTCATTCTACGATTTTGAAACCATATTTTAATTTGTCTTTCGCTCAAAGCCAAAGCTTGCGCTAGGAAAATCCTCTTCGACCTGCACAAATATTTATTCTCGGCGAAAGCGTGCTCTAACTCGACGAGCTGTGCGGACGTGTAAGCTGTACGAGCCCTCTTAGCGATTCCGTTCGGCAGGACGTTCTGATTTGGCGATGGTTGGCTTGCAGGGCCTGAAAACACACGAAATATGTTAATTCTTCTATTGTGCGAGGAGGAAAAATACACCCCAGGATTGACGTGAACGGACGGGACATCGGGAGATGAATATAAGCGGAAATGAAACCGCTCTATTTTTCATCATCGTTCTTTCGTCGATGTCTTTAAATTTCCCCCGTTCGTTCGCATTGTAAACTGTGAAGAGCATAAATACGGGGGCTCAAACATTCCACCGGATAAGTCAATATGGGATAACGGGTAGGAATGGGGGAGACAGCATAGATATCGTTCGTGGGGTAGTAGGTGGAGTGGAGGTTTATGAATAAAACAAAAGTCTTAACAAACGGGATATAGGATTTTTTTTACTGTTAGATTCTGAGGAAGTAGCGGAATAGTTGCACGGTCTTTATTTTACTAACAAAATCTAAAATTTTTTGCATTTCCTTCATTAAAACAAAATTACATTTTTAAATATCCTCCAGCAACAAACAACAACGTGCAGACATATTTGCGAACTTCGAAAATGGGGCAGCATGGTATACCAAACGAAATAGCGAGAAGCTCTTATTGAAATTACAATGACATGAGCGTGATAAGGGATATGGCCGTTCGCAGTGACAGGGCTCGTCAACTGTCAAGGGATGCAGACAATATGGCCGCTGCTTCTACTGTCGCTACTGCCTCCTAAACCAACCCCACTCGTGCGTTGATGGACAGATTCAACAATCGCCTGTTTATCTCGGCGTCCTTACAAAGTATTGTATGTCAACTTATGCGTACATAAACGAGAGAGAGAAAAAAATACACCCAAACGAATCGCTTTAAAGAAAATATATAATAACTTAGAATTTTAGACGTCACGTATTAGAGAAGCGTCGGGACGCCTTCACTTAGCCTACGGGGTGGCTTACGGTTGTCGTAACAAACCGCACGTAGCAGTTCGCCGCGACCGCGACAGAGTAAAATGTTTAAAGCACTCCCGGGATTATAGCAAACAACAATCTTGTAATGCTTGAGCTTTATGCTAGTCCCATTGGGGTAGGGAAAACGTGAGAATATGGCGTGTTGTAAAGTGAGGCTGTGTGCCGCTGAAACTGGCCGCCTGTTGCATGTATCATCATATGAAATTCATGTATTGTAAAATAATACAATGCCCTATATCAAAATTAAATGCTATTTTAATATCCCGGTATTAAAATGCGATGTTTAGTGAATCTAAATTAAATTATTCGAGCATTGTGTGCATTGCTATGGAATTTTACGAGTACGCTCGTAAATAAATAACGATATAATAAATATGTGAAAAAATATGTTTAATATAATTTTTATATGGTTGCAGTATTTTATTTAGCTTGTAGAGTTATGGGCATGTATTCTCGTGTTAAATTAAATTGCTCATATTTGTTCATTTAAATTTTCCTAGAATTATTCTACTGGAAGCTTTCCCCATATTTATAAACATATTTTGACCTCATCGAGTTGCAGTTACAATAATGACAACAGCACAGTCTTGAGAACTAAGATTGCAAAGCTGAATAAATTGAGTGGCATTAACGAATGATACTTCTTATTAATACCAATTCTGTTAATTATAACCAAATGTGATGATTTTTTGCATCTATACGTTGATAAATAGAGCGCAATGGTTTGACAAGATATGACGTTATATGTACCATTAATAGACAATTGCACGATAAACTGGATCTTCACGCCAATCTTATACGTAAATGGAATAATGAAGACCACCTCTGAACCAAAAAACTAATGGACTGTAGTAAACTGTATAAAGATTGGGCCATGGATGGTGGAAAGTGTCAATTTGGTTTTAACTGTTCTTGATTTATTTTTAATATCTAATTTCCTTAAAGTTTTAAATTGAATAAAAATAAGAAAACTATTTATTCTGTCTAAATCTATCATGCACGTGGGACTGCAACATTTTTGAGAAGATTCACCAAGACGTCACAGCTTGATGAATATTCTCAAAAATGTTCTCCAACACCACACTAA
>SMLS01061088.1:0-10220 GCA_004785975.1 Popillia japonica
TTTTTTTTTGAAGTGGAGATTTTGCAGCTCTTTAGTTGTGAATTCTTCACCGGCTGGTTGTTAATCATCTCTTCCCCAATTGCTTCCAAATTCATCCCAGTTTCTTCCGGCCATACTTCCTCGTTCAGGAAGCCATTTCCTGCTAAATCAGTTTCTTGAAATAACATTCTAAACCACAGACTGGATTGGTGGTATTGTATTGGAAGCACTGTAATGAAATGGAATTCCAAAGAAAAAGAGTCTTCCAAATCTGGGGAAGGTGCGGCAGGATGTTCCATTAACACGGAGTGGTAATACTTAAACATTAGTCCACGCAATGGAAACTGATCTGGTAATCCATACTGTTTGCTTTAAAGTTGGGATTAGTTTTTCTGAATTTTGTACCACTAAGAGCTTATTCTACCATCACAACTAGCATTACTACGCAGCAGAAGATTCAGTTGTTTGAGCTATGCTTTTTCTTCCTGTGTAAGAAATGTTTTTTTTCGTTTCTTTCAAGACAGATCTGTCACATCACAAAAGAGGATTGTTCGTCCTCATACAAATTGCTATTCTGTTAACGAGATATTGTCGAAACACATTGGAAACTATTGGATTTAGTTTTTTGAATACAAGAATTCTGACAGATTAGGTGATCTGGAACTAAGTGCTGTAGTGGCTTGCCTTTTCGATGACACAGAACTCATTTCTAACGCAATAGCCGGTCCAATTTGACAAAATAGCTGCTGAGAAGTATTCGATTATCAACCAATTAAACGTAGTTATGAGGTTTGTAAACTACGATTGCTAATTTTGGCCTCTTATAGTCCTAAACGAGTAATGACGCAGGTCCTGCAGAAATCAGACAGTAATTTTATCAAAATTGAAAATGTTAACCAATTTCTATGAATGAATTATAGTGAAAGCTTGAACATAACCTCTTTCCGTAATATAGGTAATCAGCAGTAATATAAAATCTGATTTCGCTTTGTGTCAGTGCGCCAAATGTTATTGCTGCTTATTATCAGCCAGTAAAGGGCTTTGATGCGTGGAAGATCTTTCAGAACCACTATCTTCCTTCAATAAAGGTGTACAAATATGCGTGGCTAAACTTTGCTAAAGATAAAACGTCATATTTTCTGAACGAACGTACCTTGGATGGTCTTGATAGGGCAACATTTTGGTAATGGTGGTGCTGTGGTGGAAAGGATTTTACCTATCTATAATAATGAAAAGATAGTTTTAGATTTTTTTAGGTTTTCAGATAAAAAAAATGGTGACAAATGTTTCAAAACCACAACTTTCTTTGTATGATAGGAATTAATATATATATACCGGGTTCTTTTTTTATTGTTACACATATGCACCTCCCCTATGTGTAACCATAAAAAGATAATTGCCAATCCATTAGCAGCATGGTAGGCAACCAGTTATACATCAAAAACAAAAATACATACATTAGATGTAATTTTTAAATCGTTACCATGGAATAAAGAAAACATTTTTTATGTCAAATATTTCACAATTTTTATTCACGTATTTTACATACATTGTATTGAAAATTAATAATAATTTATTCAAACGATGAAGAAATACAACAAAGATGAAAAAGTAGCAATGGTAATGTGGTACCAGAAAAATAATAGTTCTAGCAGTGCCCGTTTAATAGCGCGCGAAAAAGAAGCGGTTAGAATAGGTGCTATACTCAGTACACAATAAATAACCATAACCTTAAAATCAGATTGTAATATCCTTTGGCGTTTAAATTTAATAGTTTTCTAATACATGAATTGCATGTATGTATGTCAAAAAAAGGATAGTTGGTAAATCCGTTAAACTAAGACACGCGTGGTCCTCATACGTCAATACATGAGTGTATGACTGGTTGCCTTCTATTCTGCCATTGCATTGACAATTATTTTTTTAATGTTACATATAGAGGGTATGTGTGACAATAAAAAAAGAACCCCGTATATATAGACAAACACTTTACCTTTAATAATGGAACTTATATATGCTGTCACCTACCTATCTTGAGGGTTAAGTTTTGATCTTTGATGAAACTTTTGGAAATAGTTCTAATAGACGTTAAGGAAGAAATGCTACGGTCAACTTGGATATTTCAGCAAGCTAATGATACTTCTACACTTTCAGATAAAAAAGAAAACATTGGGTTAATCAAAAAAGCGCACTTTCATGATCAGAAGGAATATACAGGGTGTCAAATGAATAGAGTCGGATAAAATAAACAGTATAAAACTAATATCACAAGATAAATCCAAAAAAATTACGATCATATATTAAAATAAGTTTTCCTTTAATAATTACCAAATTTTGTTGAATCCGGGCCTGACACGTGTGTACAAGAAAAAAAAAGACGCTGCAAAAATTTCCAATAGACATAAACAGATATTTTTTATCAAGTTGAATGATATGTAAATAAATGTTTATTGTACTCTGTGAATGCATTTGTTTACGAAGCAGCTTTGCTGCTCTATCAATTGCACATGTGGTCTTTTCACAAATATTCTAGTCATAACAAGGTCACACATTTGCTACAGATTTTATTCATTTCAACCTGTTTTTTTGTTCGTAGGAATCAGGTAATTTTGTTTTTCTCATTACAGAAACTTTCAATATTAAAATACAACGACATAATATATACATAAGACAACGAGCGCCTGTAAATGACTCAACGTTGTGCTTGTGTTGCTCATCCATTTATGCGTTGCACTCGAACAACAGGGCCGGACTGAGATTGAAAAATATTATTTTCTCGTTACTGCGTAGACATAAAGTATTCATTTTTGGGAATGTAGACTAGACTATTCAGCAAATACTCTGTGTGTATGTATGTATAATGATATCCAAGGCTTACGTCCTTATAGATCTTAGTTCTAAATAAATCAAAAACTACTGATTTGTAAATCATTTATTTTATAATATTCATATTTTATAACTCATAAAGTAAAGCCTATAATGTATTAAACATGATACTGCACTGAGAAGAAGAGCTCTAAAGTTCTATAACAATTACTATAATGTTTCATTTGTTCTCTCTTAATTCTGCATGTTTGTTGTAATTTTTTTTCACCTTCATCTTATCATAATTTACACCAATACATTAATTCGTCCACCAGCGTTTTATTCTTTACAATAAATCATCCATCACTTGCTTGTGAGCATGCTATTTCTATATAAAATTGTTAAATATAGTAACTTCAGTATATATTTACAATATAATTATTGATAAAATTCTTCTTTTAACACAGTGCTTTATTTCAAAAAACAAACAAGTGCTAAGAAGCGGATACAGAAAAATCTCTTTTTTAAAATTCAGATATGTCCTCACAATAACGGTTATCGTCGAATTAATAATATTATAGTTATTCTCATTTTATTTTAAAGTTCATTTCTTACTAATCAACTAGACAATCAAAAAAGAGTGATTACTATTGACTCGTATTACCCGAAAAATTATTATATATCCTCCATATACATATCTATGAGTACAAATTACGAATTGGAAACTCAATGATCAAGATCACACATTCTCATTTCGAAATGTCTACTGTGTATGTATGTATTAAGTGTAAGAGCATATTAACTTTCTGGTTTGGTCTTTTTTTCTTATGTAAATCCACGAATTCCTTTTGGTGCCTACACTATGTAATATATCTATAATGTTACATTATCTATTTCGTTATTGTACATATACATACATATATACATAACAGTTAACTGGAAAAGTTAATATGCTTTTTTACTCTTCGTCTGAATAAATTAGGCCAGTAAGTATGCAGCCTACGCACTAATATAACTTTAAAATCATTTACATTATATTATAGACTAGAATATATGTATTTATGTATAGGAAAAATTTTCGCCTAACGGCGAATATCAATAAATAAATCATTTAGAGGCAACTACGGTTTGTGATTGAATGCCAATTTCGGAACGTAGGGCACTTCCACTTAGTCGAAACGATACTCAGATAATATCAAGAAATTACGAAATTCACTCATGTTTCGCTTTTAGGGTGGTAGTTTTGTTTAAAAATATTGAATTTTTATATTTCAAAGTTGAAGTATTATCTGTCTCTTTCCCAAGACAAGCCGACAAAGACGAAACCAACGAAAAAATTTAAAAAAGTTTGGCCAAATTTCTTGGGCATCCCATTAAATTAGTATTATTATTGAATTATTCAACTTATTTCTTACCGTACCACTTAGGGGTTCAAGATTACCTATCAATGCAACAGCAACCCAAGGCCAATTGCGTGTCCTGAACATAGTTAGAAGGAAAAATTATAGCTGGGCTGTTGTATTACCGCAAATATTAAAAAAAATCTAAAGATGAATGGACTAGCTTATAGATTTAGTAAAGAATTTAACTTGATACCTAATAATTTTTTGAGATCCTTGGGGTATGTGGTTCGTGTGTATGAACAGCTGAAAATATAAAAGAAATTAAATGAAGAAGATAGATCAATATTAAAATACAAAAAGTTAAATTGTTCCACGTCAAAAAACTTGCCAAATTCTACCACATACTTTTTGAAAGCAATGGGCACGCTATCACTTAGGAGTTCAAGATTACACCTCAATCTAAGACAATATGAAAGGCTTTGATTTTTAACAGCTGGATTATGTATCCCGAAGAAGAATAGCATCTTCGGTTTCTTTGGCAAAATAAGGACAATCAGAAAAATTATAATTGGACTGTGGTATTACCACAAATAGTAAAAAAATCTAAAGACGAACGCACTAGCTTAGAGATTTAGTAAAGAATTTAACATGATACCTAGTAGTTTTTTGAAATCTTTGGGGTATGTGTTTAGTGTGTATGAACAGTTGAAACTATAAAAGAAATTAAATGAAGAAGATAGATCAATATCAAAATACAAACAGCTACATTGTTCCACAGATATTTTCAATGCTCAAGCCAGTTAAGAATTATAGAATTAAAATACTGATGTTGTCCAGATTTCTGAATGTTTGACGTCTCTTGGGCTACGTTCAGAAACTCAAAACTTGATCACCATTACTGCACAGCAGTAACCAGCAGCCCCTGTGTTTCATACTTCAAAATTTTTGCTTGGCAAAAATATGTCCTGTCGTTTAATTTAAGTTCTGTATTATTGCTCTTATAAGTTAGTAACCTTATTGGGGACCTAGAACGCTTCTTAGACAATGTCAGATTCAAAATGTGCAATTAAGACACCCAACTGTTACCACTGTTAAGTCTTCTCGCTTTTCCTGGCCGGGCTTGTGTCATGGATAAGTACAATTTGTCTACCTCAAACAATCTCATCCTTTTAGCTCTAAGGAAGCTAGATTTTGGTACCCCCCTCCCAAGAAGCCTTGATTAGGACCGCCGCACTATAAGCGTTGTTTGTAATTTTTATATTGATCTTGGATGACATAGGTGACTCTGCCTCAGTCTCACCAGACTATTGTACAGGTGTTTGCAATTACTATTTGTTCTTTCAAGTTATCACACTAATTCGTTCTAAAAACGTAATTCTGCTTCGTGGTAAGTATCGTTGGTGTTGTTTACGACAATCGAGATATGACAGAAATTTTTGCTGACTAATTCTAGAAGATCCAAAAAAGAGTATGCATATGATGCTGAATGCAAGAATATTTCTTAAGAATTGGATGCCCTCAGGGTGTCGGGTACAATGCAAAAAGCTTCCTGACAACTTTGCTGACTAAGTAATTGTTAAGATCTATAGCCTACTTTATGGAGGTGAGCAAATATACTTAAAACCCAGAATTGAAGATTGTTATATCAAATTGAATAATTGTGCTTTGGACACGTGTACTTCACGTGTACCTCAGCAATTAGAACCGCTTAATTGGGGCCTTGGCTGATTTGGAACTCTTTTCCAGATTTGTACTTTGTCTTAGAGACGGGCCGATTTCTATCTAGCAGACGTTAGAACTTAGTTTTCGCAAAGAAATGGCTAAATCCCTAATTAACGAATTACTACAGGGTGACACATGAGCTGTTCATAGAATTTTATTTCAATAATTGGTTGGAACACTATTCTTGTACATATTTTTAGCAAAGACAAGTGCTGGATATAATAGGATGGATAATGGATGTATTGGCAAATGCGTCTTTGCTGACGATATAGTATTGATTGCAAACAGTGAAGAATCGCTACAATACAACACCCACATATGGATTAAGGCGCTAGAAGAAAAAGGAATGAGTATAAATACAAAAAAGACCAAAACTGTTGTATCGAATACTAGGAAAAATCTAAACACCAACGTTAAAGGAAGATCTGTGGAACAAGTTGATAATATCAAATATCTAGGAGCATTGATCGATGGAAAAGGAAACTATGAATCTGAGATCAACAGCAGAATATCCTCTACAAACAAACTCTATCATGAAAAATGGCTTCATTGGAAAACAAGAAATAAGTCAAAAATCAAAAGTTTCAGTATATAGAAGAATCTATCTCCCTACTCTGCTATATGGATGTGAATCGTGGGTAACAACGAAAAAATACAAAAAAATACAAACAACAGAAATGAAACAATAAGAAACAACTTACAACTAGTCAGTGCAAGAAAACATATAGAGAAGATGCAGATAAGGTGGTGGGGTCACCTAAATAGATTATGTAAAGATAGACAAGTTAGAAGAGTGTGGGAAGCAAAGAAACCTGGTAAAAGAAGAAGAGGAAGACCGAGAAAAGAACGGGATGGAGAAATAGGAGAAATACTGAAAAAAAAAGAGATATAACATGGCGACAAGCACAAGCACTATCCAAAAACAGAAGAAACTAGAGAAACTTTATCAAGGAAAACTGAAAAGGGAAGACGTACCTCAACACCTAACGGTAGATGAGGACCTGATTATGTATATATTTTTTTATATTTATACTGTATTGAAGTACTTCAAAGAAAGAAAGATCTGGTGTCGTAAGCTATTACCCAAAGAAAATCACCAACCCCAAGGTTAAAAAGAAAAATAAGAGAAGGTAATCGTTGCCTGAAAAAAATCTCAAATTCTTCAAGAAAAATAACAACAGACAAGGTTGCAAAAACTTACATGATTACATTTTAGCAGCCCAAAATCTTATATTTTACGATGAGATAGTTTTGGCTTGTTCTGGAGATATTTTAGTCTGTTTTAATCTTATATCTGACTTGTTGGGGATTTGAGAATCTGATGGATGGCCAAGGCCAAGCTTCGCTTTGAATTAGGACAAGGAGGATTCTATCAATAATTGAATAACTCAATACTAATTAGTGGCAATTCTAACCAAAATATTATCATAATCATATTCTGTTGTTAAATTTTAAATTTGTCAAAGTATCTATTTTCGTTAAAACCAAAGCTGCTTTCCATTTAAAGTCAAAAATGTGCGAAAATCATTATACCTTTAAACAAAACTACCGAAAATTCACGCTTCAACATTTACAAACACCTCTAAATTAAAAACTAAAACAAACAACTTACTAACTAGAGTATACCTAGCTTCACGATATATTGAATAGCCAATTTACATAAAAATATAAATGTCATACAAATCTAATTTATTTAAAAATTAAATAAGTTAAAAACGCCACAATTGTATTTATTATAATATGTGCAAGAGATATACATGCATAATTCTAAATATCATGAAACGAGATATACAATTATATAGTACATATCGAGTATGTACAGAAAATATGATACCAGTTAATCGCATACAAATTTAAGACATCTTTTACGAAAATTTTACAAATTTAAAAATGTGTAATTTCATATGCAACTAACAGTATTGGAAAAATCCGTAAACAAATAACACACAGACTTTATCGAACTTAAATTCGATCTATATACACAGCAACGCTATTTTTTTAAGTAGTACATGAGTCCAAGTATGTACATATACAATCTAAAAACTACATAACTATATCAGATAAAAATATTGTGTTAAATGTAGAAGTTATTAGATTTCTTTTTTGTTATTCTGGAATTATTCGATTCAGACGGGATTTTATTATATTTAAAAATAATCGTTTTTAGTTATTGAAGTGTATAATTTCAGATTTTTTCATGATCAATGTTGAAATTGTATAGACTGACCAAGGTGACCTCGTTTATAATAAATATTATTTTATTAATTTTATTGGTCCATTTTGCTTCAATTCTTTTTATTAATTAATTAATTAAAACCAAAGATATGTAAGATATTTTTAAAGATATGTTAATTACTCTTATCTGTTTTAGAAATATGTGAATAAAATGATGTCAATTTTGAGGAAAATGGTTGTGGTTTTAAGCACATTCTAATCGGGATGAGATATAAACTACAGCGGTATTCTCATGAATACCTTACGATTGTCATTGTAGCAAATCTAACACTAAATCGTGTATACTGTATACTGCTGTATTACTACTACATATTCTAATTATTGCTATGCAAATTAAATGTTTTTGAATTTTTTTTTATTGCATTTCTAATTTAATATTGATATTAATGGCTTCTTTTTGATTTTCTAACTTTAAACATAATATCATATCACATTTTTTCAATCAATAGAATTACATATTGCTAAACATTAAAAAAATTAAGCAATTCTAATCTATAGTAAGGAAGTTCCATTTTTGATTATCTCAATGACTTGAAAAGAGATATGGATATATGTATGGAACCAAGTGCTCAAGATGTAAGTAAAGAATTAATTGATGAAGATGGTAAATGAGATTGTGTTGGCTTATGTAGTGTAAGCATATTAGCTTTCAGGATTGTACATATGTATATATTTTGCCATTAGTAAATGCCCCAAGCATACCTCTTATGATTTCCCATCCTATGATGATTTTGTGCAGAAAAGTTCTACAAACATTGGGATATTTGCAAGAGCAAATAAGAAACTATCAAGTTTCAAACTGGATCCAGTCAAAACTGGAAGTACAAAAACAAGGCAGCGAAATGTTTTCTTGCACTGAGATTTAAAGGTGATATCCCCAATTCTCGCATGAATTTTTGAAGTTGGAATGTTCAGGTTGGATCGGGCAATTTGGGTACTGATCACAAACCAAGTGGCTGTAACAGTAATATGCAAAACGCAATTTTGAAGTACTTTCAGTTTCTGGATTTGAGACTTGGGGGCGCTAACTGTTCTTAACGTAAATTGGTCTTCATTGTTTAAACTAAATTTTTATGTGTGAAACTTGTGTACGAATCTTGTGTTGTATTTTCAATTCTGATCCATGAAACTGGATATTTTTTTATTTGTTACTTTGCTCTTCTTCATAGTCTGACGCCTAGCACCCTTTGGTCTTCTACCCTGCATTTTATTGTTGAGTACTCTCTAGGGGAGTCTTGTGTTTGGCGGTCTCATCACGTGGCTTGCTCATCTCAGCCTTTGAAGACTGATGAACTCTGAAATTGCCGTTTCTATACATATTTGATAAAAGTTTATGGTTGTATATGGTCCTCCATGTTCCGTTATCATTGATCGGTCCATAGACTTTTCGAAGCAGTTTTCTTTCAAAGATTTCGAACCGACTTATTTTCGAAACTGTCATTCAAAACCCCTGCAGAGATTGAGCAATTTAATAACATATTTTTCATAGAAATCGAAAAAATTTGGGCACTGCTATCTATCAAAGTAAAACTTTCTTCACAAGAAGAGTTTGAGGTTATAAGATTATAAGAATCTGCTATTGCTCTAAGATTTTACTTCTTCCATAGCTTTCCCGAAGGACCTCTATCATGCATTAGTGGACATCTGCTTATATACCTTAGATCATGTATATTACATGGAAACCGCGTTAGGTTCCCAACTATGTTTCCAACATAGCAGAGACAAATTATATTCGTCCTTTTCGTTCTTATTTATGAAAGTCATTATATATCTTGCTTACTCCGTATCACTCAGGCAAATGATTGGCTTAAAATTGCGTGAAATTGAAACAAGTTTAACCGCGAAATTCAAACTGCATAGTGTACGATTTAAAAAAATATTTAGATTGTCAAACAATTAACAAATGTGAAATCTGGTGTCTCACTTATTCAACTGACCCTCTTAAAACTATGTAAAAAAAGTGAATTATAATGCAAAAGTAAAGGAATAATCCGAAGGAAAAACTATTTTCAAATAGCAGTACGAGTCCTGTCAACAAAACGTCCCAATGACATAGGACATGTCCGATATGCGCTTCCCGGACAATCAGGGGTACAGAGAAAGACAGCAGCATTGGTGATAGCTTACTCACAAAAA
>SMLS01061089.1:0-16667 GCA_004785975.1 Popillia japonica
CACGTGATGGTCACATCTGGTTGCTCGCCCCGTATGTACACATTTTTAAAATGCATTATCGATGTCAGTGTAGAATACTGTTAATGTAAATATGCCTACCAATATATTTGTGAAACTTACACGACGTGAACAAACTCGTGGAAGATTTGGAACTTACTTTCATGAACAAACGATGGCAATGTTAGATAACAATGTGATCCGATTAGCATGTTGTTTTCCGATAGGTGTAGCTTTACACTTCACGATTATGCTAATCGTCAAAATTGCTGTTATTGGTCTAAGGAAGACCACAATACCCGGAAAACCTCTGAGAAACGTATATCTTGATCTGGCAAATCCACAAATTCCAAGGAATATAATATATTTCAACAAGGTGGAGCACCGCCCGATTACCAAATCAATGTTCTACAGTATCTCAACCGAATATTTCCAAATCTGTGGATAGGGAGGCGAGCACCGATGCTCGCCGATCCACTGATATGGCGTAATTAGATTTCTTTATATGGAGATATGTCAAAAATATTGTATACAAAACTAACTGACATTAATGTTTTTTCCGTTTTTACATTATCAAGAAATAAACATAAACACATTTGGCTGACACACACTGTATACTCCACTAATACAGTGAGGTACAATTAATACGTATTGTACCGAAATAATGACTACGTTGTTTGAATTTCAACTACAGCAGTCAGTATTGTATAGGTTTTGGACCGCGTAAGTTTAAATTCCACATAAGTAGCCATATTTACAATTGAATTCTAGGATATTTTTACCGTGGAATTTATTGGTAGCAACGCAAATTATACGCGAATATGTATATGTAAAAACAAAACTTATAAATTTCATAAATTTTTAACACATTTATTTCAAAAAACTTGTCTTTACTCATTCACACCTCAAAATAATGCAAAAAATTGAAAGGTAGGTAGGAATATAGGTTAAGCAATTTAACCTATACTCTGGCTGATATTTGTTAAGTAAGCTCAGACGTGAGTGGTATGTTTATCTCACTTGCGCAACGATACCGCTATTAAGGAATATAGTTAATTGCAAAATCTCGAAGAAAGGAAATCTTACGGTACACCGATATATATTTACTTCGAAACTGTAATTACACGTCGGACCAAGAAAAAAGGAAGCCGCGCAAGGTAGGAACAAAAGCAAATTCCAAAATATCGACTCTTCGAAAGAAAAAGTAAAAGATGCTATCCCCTCTGCCTAATCTAGAACAACCTGGAGGCAGAGACGTGACATCGTCAGAACAGGGTATAAATGGCACTTATGCTACCTATGCCAAGGACTTGAACTACAGGAAACGAGGTAGAAGATGGAATAGTATAAGAATGAACAACAAACCTTGTCCGCAATACCGAAGCGTAAGAGAGAGAAACCACTCTAACTCAGGAACCGCCTAAGAAAGATTTAGGAAAAAATACCGCCTCCAGTTCCACAGGAGGTAGTTATGCAATAGCTGTCAAGAATGAGAGAATTGCTATCCTGCCAAAAGCATTCCCAAAGACTACCCTCGCTGCGCACGAACAAATGGCAGTGAAAGAACTAATTGTAGAAAAGATTTTCGATAAATGAGAAGACACAATCCAATTCACAGGTATTCACTTTAGGCCAGGGTTGGTCTTATTTGAAGATGAATCAGCACTTCGGCAGAATGGCTTCGTCTAAAAGTACCAAAGCTAAGAAATTGGAAAGGAGGACAGCTCACGACGTGCAAGGAGACAACATTCCAAAATCGCACACCGCTACTCTATTTCTCCCTAAAAGTCAGGGGCAAATCCCAGAAAAGCTTCTAGCCATTACAGAAGCACGGAATGAAAAGCTAACGACGAACCTATGGAATGTCCTTAGCCTGTAGGATGAAGGGAAGGGTTAGTTCTGGAGGGTGGGAGGGTGAGGGTTTGAAAAAATACCCGTTCATGAGCTCAAGAAACAGCAGAAGACAATTCACGGCAAACCTAGTTCCTGGATCTGGTGAGAAAAAACGTGACGGAGATTTAAGTGTGGAAGAGTGATACGTTTTCGGACGAGAGCGAAATTATATGTACGTTCGGAGATCATGAAGATTTCCAGCTGACAAAAAACATTCAAATCAAACCGAAGAACCATCACAATCAATCCCATCAATGAATGAAGCGATAGATAACAAAAATCCACAATATCAACTACATATTTAACTCTTTCACTGCGCGAGCCGGACGAATCCGCAAAAAGAAGGTGGTGCCGGACATAGAAAAAACCTCAAACAATTATTTTCTCTCTATCAATCCAAACTTGTCTTCGTCACTGGACAAGCAGCACATAAGTGTCTTTTACGCAAACTTGTTCTGTTCACTGTGCGAACCTTGTAAAGACACAACGGCTCAATTCAATCGTGCCACGGAAGCATTTCGTTTAAAACGTTGCGCAGTGAAAGGGTTAAATAAAATCAATGTTTTTTTTAATCAAAATCAAGGTAAAAAGATCTACGAAGTAGAAGTACCCAAAGAAAATAACACAGAACAAATATTCCAGTTTATAAGAGAATATATGGACCAAGGTAAACATTATTTATTTTTCGGCAATGAGAAGATTTATAAAGACTTGCAACGTTTATATCACAATATTACCCATTTTAATAATGGCGAACCAAAATTGTATAGATGTTTGGGAAAATTACGTTATCGAAGATGAAAAACGCCAACTAGAAATTATCAAAAACTATCCCGAAGGAAAAACTAATCAGAGGGGAATCAATGAAACCGTAAAACAACTGCAACGAAGATATTACTGGGTTAATATGAAAAATATTGTAACGACGTACATAAAGAAATGCCAACAATGTAATAGGAATAAGTACGACCAACAAGCACCGCATCCGGAACTTAATATCACGGAAAAGGTAGATCAACCATTCCAGAGAATACATATGGACACTTTCGTCATAGGGGGACAAATACCTATACTTAAATTGTGTGGATGCATTTACCCACAAGCAATACCCATACGAAGTAAAAATGCAATATTATTGGCCGAAGCTATAATAACATACTTTTCCAGGTATGGACTACCCGCACAGATCGTTATGGACGGGGGAACTGAATTTACCAATGAGTTGATAAGAGAATTACTCGAGAAACATAAAGTACGTAAGGAACACAAACATATAACAACCCCATACAATCCCAATTCTAACAGTAACATAGAACGCGTGCATTCAACATTAGCGGAACATGTTCGAATATAACGAGAAAAAGAACCTAAGGAAGATATAATGGAATTAATGAAACTAGCAATAATCGCGTACAATAACACCATACATACAACTACAGGATTGACACTGCTAGAGTTAACATTCGGACATACGAAAACGCATGATCCATTTGACATTTGCTACGATCGCACATTTTACAATAATTATCTAACTCGCCATATAAACCGATTAAAATTATTGTATACTAAACTAGGAGTCAGGCTTCAAGAAAACATAACTAAAATAATTGAAAAACGTAATACAAACTTAAAAACTCAACCACTAGAAATAGGACTGCTAGTCAAGCAACCGATAGGGTATAAAAGTAAGACAAATCTTAGATTTTCTGGACCTTATAAGGTTAAAAAGGTATATGAAAATGGTACAGCAATAGTTATTGATAAGAATAAGCGAGAACGTAAAGTGCACGTACGAAATCTTAAGTACGGCGTTGTTACAGATTCTTCACCGGGATCGCAGGATCAACCGGGGACGTCGAACTGACAAGAATTCGGCAAACAACCGGATTGTTACCACTGAAACTGGGAAGATCATGGAACACTGTAACTTATTGGAAATTTATAAATACTATAATCTTCAGAATTTATTAATAGAAGCCAAGAATCTAGAATTTAGATGCGCTAATTGGATAGAGTAAACTAAAGATACGACAGCCCATGAAGATAGTTAATAGTTATAGTTTAGGAATAGAGAATTACATTAAGATTATGAATTACAATTTATTACTAGTAAATAAGAAACTTAGACAGTTACTGCCTAAAAATAGATCCCAAAGAGGAGCAATTAACATAGGAGGTAATATTATAAAAGCAATTACGAGGAATTTAGATAACGAGGATTCAAAAAGATATGATGAAACAATTAATAAATTCACAAAATAAAATAAAAACCATTTTAGGCCAGCAAATAACGTTAATGCTAAATACTATACAAACCTTCAATAAAACAGTTGAAACAATACAGGGTAATCAAGTTTTGCTGCAAAATATAATTAAAGAAGTAGAACAAGAAATCAAAGATGCGAGATATCATTTAATTATAGCCGATTTGAGAATCGACATACCGGTCGTTTTGAGAAATAGGAAAAATAAAGCCGTGAAGAGGCAAGGGGTATGAAAATTCGCTAAGAAGTGGGGACGCGTATGAGTCTATCAACGGTGTACTCTACAATATTGGTGGGGACGTAGCTCCCTTCACCTCCTCCCCGCTTTAAATATTCTATGACTCTAAACGACCGGTATATGCTATTTACAATCAATTGATATTTTTAACAGAGACAATAAATGACGTTTTAGAGACTTTGCACGCAACTCTCACATTTAGTAAATTAGAAATTTATCATCCTTTAATAATTGAACCAGACGAATTAGAGACGAATGAGATTTTAGAACTCGGAACAAAATTTCAATTCTCAGGATTTGTCTATCCAACCTATTAAAGGCGACATCCATTATTTGAATAAAATTTTAAAAGTAAAAGCTTATTTAAGAGATCGAACGATCGTTTATGTAATTCATGTACCTTTAGTGGAAAAGGAACCTTTTAACTATTACCATTTGTATCCTTTATCATCATTGTACAGTAAACGAATCCTATTTTATGTCCATTCAACCTACCTCTAATTTGCTGCAATAAATGAAAAGAAATATATGTATAACAGAATTCAATGCATGGAGTTAAATGCGATAGAATATAGTTGCGATCGCGGAGAAACTCATTTGGTAACTGCATCTTCACCGTGCGAAGTTCAGCTGCTCACATATTTAAATCAATATGGAAACTGTGTACAAACATTAGAAAAGTTACAAACTATTAAAACGATTAAGCTGTTAAATAATCAATGGTTAGTGACAGTACCCAATACCACGCTAGTAAAGAAAATTTGTAACAAGTCAGGAAATGGAAGAAATATATGGTACATGCATTGCAGCTATAACAAACGATTGTGTTTTGAAAACTGGACATAATTCTACAAGCACAAGAAACGTCACGAAAATTAAAATTACCAAGACTACCAAATTTAAACTACATTTATCAAATTATTATCAAAAATAGTCAAAGTAACAGTTTGGAACAAATTCGTAGCGTAAACACACAAAATCTATCAGAAATTCATAGAAATTTGGAAACCCTACAACATGAAGTAAGAAAAATCGATAATGTGAAATTTCACGAAGAACCGCTGTCAATAAGGTCATTAATAATAAATATGATAATTTGTATATGGATTATAATCGCTATAGGAAGACATCTACAACGGAAGAAAAAGAAGAATCCACTCGATATAAAAAAAGGTTCCAGCCACCCTACGGAAGATATGGAAAAGAGATGTTTCCGTCTAGGTCCCCAGGAGTTATAAAGTCGGCAGATCTCACGCAGATGAACCTCGCAGAGTCGGCAGTTCTCACGCAAAGGAACCGTAGGCGTATCAAGGACATGATTATCATATTGCATCCTATATTGTATATACAAGGCATTCGGTAGTTAATTGTACAACTATTCAGATGTACTTTTTTGAATAAATGAAATATCACAACAAAAAAGACAAAAGTGATAATTGTCATTTACAATTCGGTAGTGATAAATTAGTTCACGTTTTTTGATATCTTTTTATGTTAAAGAGTAGGCAAATATGGTTTAGATTATTAGATCAGATAAAATTAGTGAGGTTCATTAATAAATATTGTTTTATTTAGCCATATTTAGGGGATAAGGCGGGAAGGAGCTAGTTTGGCGCCCCTTAATACTATGACGATTTTATAGTAATACATTAACTATACGATAAAAAATTGTAAAGATTGGTATAACATTTCATGTAAAATCTGTAACTATAGCTATTTCTACGCCTTCACAATTTGGTGGTTATTAAATACATCAATTTCTTACATAATTTCAGGATGTGAACGAGGAGTTATACTATTTATTAACTTGCAAGTAATCGGCCACAAATACGTTTTCAGGGTTTATAATTTATCTGCTAGTTTTAAATACAGTGACTATTAATAAATGAAAAGTTACCTACAGGAATGTAAAAATCATATTCATCTGAGTATAGAATAAATGATGATGTTCAAATTTTATTTAACAATAAGCATCATTATGAATATTTCTCTGTTTAAGGTTTACAATGATTCAAATATCTTGGATACAAACAAACTTCGCGGATGTGATAACGGTTTAACAACCAACAAACAAATCGTTCCAAACCTAAACCATAACCTCCATGCTCGCAAGTTCCATATTTTCTTTGATCTGTATACCAAAAATATGGTGCTGGATCTATCGCCGCAGATTTATATCTGCAAATGGACGTTAAAGTTATATTGAATTATTTCTTTTGATAAGTACTAACGCTTCAAGTAATTCCTCCAAATCCGAAATCCTCATCGAACCTCCTACGATTTCACCAACATTAGGAAGCAATACATCTACGCTCTCGGTTAATCCTTTATCTTCGGGGCATTTTGACATGTAAAATGATTTTATGGGTGCAGGAAATCGGCATAGCATGATCGGTCTATTAATTTGATCCGTCATCTTTCTTTCGGGCATTTCCGGAATATCCTAAACAATAAATTGTTGCGTCAGTTATATGTGAAGTAAAGAAAATTATAAAATATGTAAAATAATTAAACTACATCGACTAGTATTTTAAAAACATATTATTCTGTCCGACGCATTAACAATAATTAGAATATCACCTACACAAATTTGAAATTCAATAAGATAAAAATAAAAAATAACTACCTCTCCAAATTCGTAAAAAGTGCCATCTTCTTTAGTAATATTATGTTTCTTAAGGTATTTAATAGCGTCTGCATAATCCATCCGAAGAAATGGACGTGTGGGAACTTTAAAGTCTGGATTCAATTCATAGACTATGTCTCCATATGGTGATTTTAACACACGATCAACTACATCACAAATCAAGTCCTCTAATCGATCAAGGAGGTCATTGAAAGTAATAAACGGGCACTCTGCTTCAATGTGTGTATATCTAACGAAATAAATTTTATTTTATCTAATTATAACTAATGTTAAAATAAAACTTACTCTGCTAAATGTCTACGAGTTCTGCTTTGTTCGGCCCTAAAACTTTCGGCAATACAAAAAACATCACCCATAGAAGGCATACAAGTTTCTAGATACAATTGGGAGCTTTGTGTTAGATAAGCCTCTTCACTAGAAATAGGAGAAAGTCGGTGAAACAAATCGAAAAAAAATACATTAATAAAAAATTGAAATTTGAATAAAAATTCAATGTAAATCATTCATCAACTGTCACGTACAGCTTTGATAATTTACTACTACTTCTATTAAAAATATGTATTGGTAAAATGAATATTTGTATAGTACACTCGATACAATATGGTCTTATAATAAAGTGACATGGTGCTGATTTTGTCAATCTGTCTCCTTCACATTTATAAGACCGTTCACTTTAATAACGGTAATATCGTATTTTTCTTCAACATATTCGCCATGTAGTGTGCGAACAGAATCTTAAAAAGGACTGTCACAAACAACACAATGTTTTATTGGAAAATAGTTCTGGAAAAAATTTTACTATTAGTTTATTTAGTAGTATGGATTATTCAACGCAATAACCGGCGTTTTCCGTGGGGATTAATATTAGTAGATGTTCAACGACCATTTCGACGGCAGTTTGGTCAAATAGGAGTAATGCATAATCACCCAGAACAGTTATGGCATGGGTTCGTCGCCAGCGTTAAAATGATTTTCTGAAGAATATTAAAAAAGCTGTACCTGAAAGAACGGTTCGTAGGCATGCAAATATTAAACGAGTCAAAACTGCATTCACGAGAAGTCCAACCATCTAGAAGTCGACGAGTACCTGCTCTAAGAATATGCATCTTTGCAGAATCGTTCATAACAATTTAAAAGCTGTAATTCCTCACGTATTGTTGACAAAGAATTTTCATAATCTAAACATCGTTATTTGATGCGGTTGGTATAGGGTCATTCAGCATCATTGGTTCTTATTTTTTCACGACGAAACTTTCGAACATTCCATGCATGTCACGAACATTTCTCACACCAGATCTAAGTTGACAAAGATTAATAAATTATACTGTTATCCCGATAAAATGGAGCGACAGCTAACACACCCAAAAACTCGAGAACAATTCTGCGAGCAGTTTTAAGGACCCTATAATTCGCGATTTTCCTTTGGCTATACTAAATTCGCGGACAAAAAGTAGTCCAAGAAAATAATACGGGACTTACCCGAAGTAATCTAATTTGAACAAAGTTGCACCGCCTTCTACTTGGGTTTGAACAATATGGGGTGGAGTAACCTCGCAATACCCTCTAGATTTGTAATGGGCTCTACAAAAGATACTATAATTAGTACAAAATAAAACAGACTACAAATAAAACTAAATACTACAAAAATATAATTGAATACTATATAGCGTGTGTAAAAATTGTCGCAAAAGCTATACGCAGCGACATTCTTCGTTCGTTTCTAAATCGAAAATCTCAATGGTAAAATATTGTAGCATGCTTCATACGTCTTCACGAGGTTCACGAAGTTCGGTTTCTTAGTCTCTTAATAAGCGCTTGTGTTCGATATTTGTCGGTACAGATAGCTGCAATTTTGAATTTAGAAAACTTTTTATTCTTAATTTATCGAAATTTTTTTTTTGTTATGGTAGAGTCTATTTTCAACATTTCTTCGTTAGCATCCTCTCTTGAAAAACACAATTGGCATCGTTGTAAGACAATGTGTATGTTTTCTTATTTGGTTTCAATCAAAATCATTAGTGTCAAATTTTGACATTTATCCGAATTAATACCTCGTAGATTGCAACTGTGTTTACAAACGGACGGACATCAATTTGAACAGATGCGTAGGTAATAGTGATGCTAATTTGATACAAGAAATGCATTCGAAAAATCAAAACTACTAACTTTGTTTTAATAAAGTGTTTTTTTATTGCTTTGCCCTATGTATCAATTGTGTAATCCAATTTGTCGTTTGTAATTCCCGTTTGTCAATTTTGACAAGTATTCTATCTATTATTACGGTAGTATGAAACTACAGTGTTGCCAAATGGATGTTAGTTTCATGTGGTCCCCGAGGACGCATAAAGCATGATACGACATTTTACCATAAGAATTCTGTGTCAAATTCGAACAAACTGTGTCGCTACGGGTAGCTTTTGCGACAATTTATATACACCTTGTATATGCACGAGAGAGGGAGAGGGGCAGGAGGGAGGGAAGAGGGGGGAGGGGGAAGGGGTCAATTTCTACATACAAGATAATTTTTAATTTCTAGTTGTGCTTTTACCATAACTATAATAATTTTTATTTCAATAATATTACAGAGAAAGTATTTGAAAAATAGATAAACACAGAAATACAATAAAAATATCATTCTATTTTATGGTTTTTTATATATTTAGTTACTAGTGCTACAAATGTTACATTAGATATAATGATTGAGCGAAAACACCAAATAATCAACTATTGCGGTGCTTGTCTAATTTATGAATATTTTCGCCACCATATTTTAACATATTAGTCATACTCTGACAGTCTCTCTTCAATAGAACTATTACAATTGTTATACTATAACCACAAGTAATAAAAGAAAATATAAAGATAATCTTGTGTGCTGATATTTTGCTTGTAACTTCTATATATGTATACATATACAGTATGTAAAAAAAATTATCGTACCGCATACGAAAAATCTGATTAAACGCAATAATGTCTGATACCGACTGTGCGGAAAAGAAATTGCATTTTATATTATCATTAGAATAAACATGAAATGTTTATTTTTCCCATATAAATTGACGATGAGAACTGAAAAACGAAGTAGAAAAGAGTTTGTACAAAGCATGTAAATACGTTTACGGCATTTCCGCGAAATTTTCGTATCAATATTACTTAGAAGACCTCAACGGTCGTTTTAACGTATTTCCAACACTTAATTTAGTTTACTGTTATACTGCCACTACATTGGCTATGTTGTGTACAATTAGTAATTTGTATACCTAATAACTACACTGGCGACGTTGTGCGCAGGTTGTCATTGGCGTTACGTTCGGTGACAGGCTAAGTCTCGCATTACCACCAATGTTCGTTCAAAATAATAAATATTACAAATAAAAAAGGCCAATGTGCACAATGTAATAGAAATTGAATAAAATCAAAGGAATACCGCGGAAGAATTGTCTTTTAAAACAGCTAAAACTAAACGAATTCGATTGTAATGCGCGAAAAATAGATTGGCCTCTTGACCAATGGAAAAATATAATGTGGTCAGATGGAACAAAAATCCTACTTTTTGGATTAGAATGGTGTTAGGCAAGGCAAGTGAAAAATATAAAACACAGTGTTTGAGACCCATCATAAAAGAAGGTGGTGGTAAGTTACATTCACAACTTTGTTGATATCTTATATTTACAAGAAAGTTTAATTTTGGCACGAGGAAATTGGGTTCAATATCATGGGAAAAGTGTGGTGAACTCGAATGAATTGATGGAATCATGACTAAAGAAAAGTATTTGAATACAGGCGAACCTCAACTTGCGAACATAATACGTTCTATAAAAATTGGAAGTTAAATGTTCGTAAGTTGAATTCGTAATGTGTCAGTGTTCGTTAAACTTTGTAAAAGTTCGTTACCGTTTAGTGGACGAAGAAACACTAACATTTAACATGCACATCGATGTTATGCGCACAGCCACTGACGTAGGTACACTCATGGTAAGTAGAGATTGGATAGTTTCCATATAACAACGTATTGAAATTGCCCAATCTGAGAGAGCAAGAGAATATGTTCGTTAGTTAAATAAGCGGTATCAATTTTGGTTGTTCGTTTACGATGTTCGCAAGTTGAGGTTCGCCTAAGAATATTTTTAACTCAAAACTTCGCTTGTCAACAGGATCGAGATCAAAAGCAGACAACCAGTACTGTGCAAAATTGGTTTCATGCTAATAGGAGAGAGGTATTGGATTGGCCTGCACAATCGCCGGACCTTAATCCAATTGAGCATTTGTGATCCGTTTTGAAACAAGCCATTTCGCGTCAACGACTTACTAATATTAATTCTCTCAAAACAATTGTTAGCGCTGACTGGATGAAAATTGACAAGAACATGTCAGAAACAGGTAGAATCGATGGCTAAACGATGGGAAGCTGTAATTGGAGCTCAAGGCGGCTGTACTAAATACAGCCTCCAGGGTACGATTAAATTTTTGTTAGAGAATTTTGTTTTATTATTGTATGATTTATGTATATTTTTAAGCTATTTACTCGATAATAAATAGTTAAGTCACGAAATTCTCGTTCACATATCTATACTACCTATCATTGTTGTAGACCCTTTATTTAAGATAATTCGCCTTGAGCAGCTAAATTTCTAAAAGGTTGCGATTAATTTTTTTACATACTATATATTAATTACCTGAATGCTTCCAACAAGACGGATCTTATACGCAACACTTTAGATGTGTTCTCGCCACGAATCATAATGTGCCTGTATTCAGCCTGTACATCTGGCAAAGCTTCTTCATTAAGCAATGAATCTGCACCTCCTGGCGGGGCTAAACCAATTAGTTCCCAATAATCAACGTTTAATTCATGACCACCAGGAGCCTAAGGATCAAAAGTATGTTGTGGKTATGAAAGCAATTTTATATCTTCAATGATAACATGTATAGAATTCCGAATAACCACATGCCATTAACACATTTAGTTTATAATAGACCGCAAACGTGAATAAATATTGTTTGCACAGTAATTTAATATCTACATTCTTATTTATTTGCAACATTTTCAATAATTACTTTATTTTGAGCACGATAGTTGAAAGTTCTACAATTCTCTCTTTCTACAGTGTTCTTTAATCAACTAAATTTGTTTTTACATTGAGTGTAAGTAGTTTCAATTTGATCGCTTAAGAATTTTTAAAACTAAAAGAATTGGGAATAAAGATAATAAACTGACTACAACTGCACAATATCTCACTTGTGCTTTGATAATTGACTAAGTGAAGATTTAAGAATTATGCCCTATAAAGATAGATGGCGAAACATATAAGGGGTGAAACAGATATCCGGTAAGTAGCCAGGATCCGTCGCATCCGGCCTAGGTTTACTATCCGGACGTTCACAGGGTAGTAGCTCAATATTCGGCAGGAGCCAGTTTTATATATATTTAAATATCATGAAATTCACGCCAATAGATTACAAAAAACGTTTATTATATATCTTGTCAACAAATTAGTACTTAAACTGAATCAATGGCAATTTATGTGTATAAACATTAGTTTATCTCGCCACTTACAATTAGAAGCAATAAGTGATTGCGCTTATTTTCATAAACAAGACCGGTTTCAGAAAAAAGTCTCTCACGATATAGACTGCCACACGGAGCTGAAAGATAAATTCTAACAAAATTTGACAAATTTGGGTACTGTTTCCCATAAGCTGATCAGATATATGAGTCGCGACAACGATCGACTCGAAGTATCTTCAAATAGTCAGTTTCAGTTGCAACAGTGTTTTTCTCTTGCCAGTTACTTAAATTTTCATTTGCCAAGTCGTCGACACAAACCCAAAAGGTGTCACAAATTTACTAGTGAGAATTAAATTTTACACAGCATTGTTATCTCATATTTTTTAATGGTCGTTGAAGATGAACTTACACTGTTGGAAGATTCAACTTCAAGAGCCCCACAACACGGCTAAATATGCGGCCGAATATCTAGGATTCAGTATCCGGCCAAAGTACTAACGGTTTCATCTCTAGTACATATATTAACGAATTTCGCACACAAATTTAAAACTTTAAAATAATAGACTTGGTGTAATTTCGGCGTTAATCAATCGTTCATATGTCGTCAGGTAAAACTTATTACAAAATAAGTATTTCATATACATACATATGTATATACTATATAAATTATTATTTTTTCACTTTCAGAATGTGTTTGGATATTTTTATTTCTAGAAATAGTGTCATAGTATTGCATATTTATTTTCATATATTCAATAGTGTGCTTTTCAAGATTGATTTCAAATGTTCAAATGTTGTCTATGAAATTGTAGCTGTTGCTCCATACAAAAGCGATATACATATTAATAACTACTTAGTTTTCTTCAAAATGAACTAATAATAATAATAAAGCTTTGAGTATTTCTATTATTCTATTATTATTACTACAATTTTAACTGTAAAAATATCAAAGTAATATCCAATTTGTAAAATTATTAAATTTCTGTTAAATATTACATTTGAATAAGTACATCATAATTTCCAATAAACATACTATGAAAGATACACTTACAGTTTTCCCCTCCGGTACTTTAGTCAAAGTTCCAGTAACTTTTATGGTTGATTCAGTGGATAATAAAATAGCATTATAAGTTTGGCATAACTTATCAGCTAAAACACATTGTAGAAATCCCGTACCATCTCTAAGGGTAATGAACATTAATGCTTTGCCTTGTCTTCTTATTCTATGAGCCCATCCATATATTACAACTCTCTTGTCCCTATATTCTTGACAATCAAAAATTTTTATTTTCTTTGCTTCAGGTAATGATTTATCTTCTGAAATCACTATCTTTTTAGCATCTTCTAAATTTTTTTGTCTCTTTTCTGCATCTCCTGCATCTCTCGTGTTTTTCTCGGCTTGTTTATAATTTTCGCGTGTCCAAATTTTCTGTATTTTTTTTAATTGAGATTTACTAGCTGGCTCAAATGCATCAGTTTCTGTACCGTCAACATATATCACTGGAAATGGTTCGACACCTGCTGCGCGCATCGCTTGTAGTATAGTTTTGAATGGTTTCGCTTCAGTGCCATCGCCTGCTTCATCAGAACCTTTCTTTTCTGACGTGTACAAACCTACAATAAAATAATGTGTCAAATAGAAAATATTTCCTGCCAAATTACACGTAAGTGACGTAAGCAAACAAACAAGAGAAATTTCGGATTGTCTAACTATGGTCTAACTTTTATCAACTTAAATCATTAATCAAAAATTCATTTTACATCTGGAAATTTGCTTGAATTTTGCTAATATTTAACGCATTAAACAAATATTATGAAATATGTATATTCGCTACAGCGATGCGATGCTTTAAATCTTAAAAAAATTGAAACAGCTGATTTACTAATGTCAAATATTTGATAAGTATGTTTATATTTAAGTTTACTTTTTGTAATGAGTGTAGCTGCAACGGCTCCTTAAGCTATATAGCTTACGACTACTTCTGCAGCTCTTGCAGTGTAAATCGTGTGTGTACATGTACATATGTATGTCTCTGCCTTTGCTACATGTATATAATACGGCCTTAGTAATGTTGTCCAACAACAAATGGCAACTTAACCGAGGTGGCGATCTTAGTAAGACAAACCGTGACTCTGACAAGTCTTGAAATCCGGATCACAGATAAATACTACTTAATACTACATTACCAGGATACACACATGCAGGTATGCCGACACGCATCTTATGCATACGTCGTTCGAAGCATTCATTGTTAAATACAAATGCCGCCTACAAAACCAGCGATTTTACCTCTCTTGAAATACATTTCAAATGTAATTTGCCTCGCACTGACGTCATGCGCTATAACGATATTTGATTTTGAAAGGAGCATACCTGTTTATCTGTGTATCCTGTACAATTCCTATGACCAGCCGCTCTTAGCTCTGCGTAATCGAGCTGTGTAATACATATCTGGTTGACCTGCTTTGTGGATATCTTCAAGAACGCAATATATGTTTCAATAGAAATGAATAAATATATCGGTCCGAAATCATTAACTTCCGAAAATTTGTTACTGTATTTCTATTACAACACCAAAAATGAGTAAATGATGTTGTTATATTCAACATGATCTATTATCTAAATAAAAAAATTCCTTACTTTACTATCGATGATTGATGTTTACGTTGTAGGAAAACGTGGCAATAGGCAGTGCATGTTATAAAAAGGAATCTATTAGTTTTTATCAAGTCACGATCGCGAATAACGAAGTGAAAGTAAACGACTAGTGCAATACTCGCTCTCTGTTTTGTATAAACAAATAAGGACATAAACAATGCATGCACAATCTATTTTCTTATGGGATTTCTTGGACCTGTCAATATGACAAAATTGTTAGCTGGTAATGTGTAAAAAATTACGTGAATCAGCTGAATGGGATAACAGTTAAATCTGGGTTTCCACTATCACAGTACTTTATTTAAAAGTAACACTTAAATCCAAAAAATTTCCTGTATTTTAAAAATTATTTGCTTTAATATATTACAAATTAAGCTTGACTATTTACTGGCCATTATCAAACCACATACATGAACTTCGCATAGAGCACATAGGCTTTGTTGACGTACTATATACAGCCATTGTTTAACATTAGAAACATCAATTCATTTTTATAAAATATATTTAGACAACAAAAACGAACTAGCAATTTAAAACTGTAAACAGTTACTGTTCTGCTTATAATTCAATTATACTGGCAAATTTTAAAATATCGTTATCTTATGGTTGACGATTTATTATTACAATTAGTTGACAACCAATAAACAACATATATTTTTGAAAAGAAGAATTAATCTATCGGTGATAACCAATTAAGATTATGAACTATGAAACAAAAAGAGCTGATTATGACATTAGAAAACAATCAATTACATTACGATACTAAACAAAATTTATTATTATTTTTTAATCAAGCAATTTTTTCTATTCATGTACTTGCCGGTTCAGATTCGACGTGTAGTACCATGTGACCATACTAAAATTATTAATTGTATGAATTTAAATGAGAAAAATTCAATATGTTTTTAAATAACCATATGGTGGAAATAATTGTGGTAGTTTCATCATTTCATCAATGAATTGAATAATTGCATCATAGTTCCAGCATTATTGTTACATCTACAATCAGAATATATTCCAAAAATATTAAACCTACCTTTCATATTATCTCCAGGCATTTTAAGTTTCAATCTATTTAATGAACACCGAAAATATTACATTAACCTTTAAAAATGTGAATTCGCCGACAACTTATCACTTCCATGCGCTCTAACTGCAATTCTGAATTCATCTGCAATTTTCCACGCAATCCTCGACCACCCTCGACGTGCTCCGATTATGTTCGATTATCAAAAAGGAGTGAGATGGAATGAGAGAAGGGAAATGGAGGAAATTAGAAATTTCTTTGTCAAGACGACGGGTGTTTCTTTCAAATTTGGAATTTCGGGCTTCGGGCAAGATGTGCGCGCCACCTACGAACTGTCAGGTAGAACTAAATATAGTATTGTTGCCAAGTCCGAAGCCAAGTCCACCAAGTCATAGTAAGGCTTTATATTCAAAGCAATTATAATCCCAGTAAA
>SMLS01061096.1:0-24819 GCA_004785975.1 Popillia japonica
AAGGAAGATGTCCATGCAATCCCACTCGATTTGGGACAGCCTGTATACACATGTACATACTTACATTATTTTAGCGCGCCGTCCCGTTGTTAGAGGTTCGCGTCCGGTTAAAGGAGGTATCAAATTTTTTTTTGGATCAAGAACATTGTCCGCGTCCGACTATTAGAGTGTCCAGTTAGCGGAGTTAGTTTTACATGTAAAGAAATAGGCAACGGTTTGGTTCCAGAAAATTTGTCCGCTCAAAGGAAGTGTCCGCTTAATAGAGGTGTCCGCAAGGGGAGGTTTCACTGTATAGGGTTAGTCAAATGTATCACTAAAAATTTCAAACATAGATTTCACTAATCAACAATTAAAAGATATTTCGAATATAAATAATTTTTCTTGAAAATAAACCAGAGAATTAAAAAAAAAACAAAAAATTAAAAAATATTTTAATCATTATTGCATTTATAAATAAATTAATTAAAATATATGTATGTATGTTCTATCCTTTATCATTACACCCGAATTGGTTAAAGACTATAATGGTAAATAAATATAAATAAATGTTTCATTAATAATTTCGTCTTAATGTATTGCTCCATACTTCGCCATTAATAAAACTCATTATTGTAATAGTATACCCTTTATTTAATCAGTCACATTTACATATGTATAGTATTTTATTTTTATAGTATACTAAATACAGTAAAAAATGCTTTTTAAAATATTTATGTTACATTACAAATGGCATTTGTATAAAGATAAAGTATTTAAAATGATTGCATATGATCATTCGAAACACCTTACTTAAGGCAATATATTAATTACCTACACTATTTATATCTACACGATATTTTTCAGTTTTTCGTCCTTAATAAACTAAACTTAACTTACTACATATTCACACATCACAAATAAGAAACAGAAAACGTCCTCAGATAACTGAATTGTTGTTAAAAAACGCAGTTACTTAGGATTGACAATAATTTACAAAATTGAATACTGTATCATGTTTTTGAATTTTAAAGCATTTTGATCGGCTACATAAGATTTATAATATCGTACAATACTGGTCTTAAGTATTTTGTATGATTGTTTGCACGATAATATAAACCGCCAATATAAATAGTACTATAAATATAAATATAACTAATTTTACAAATATTATGTACAAAATTCGTAGCATTCAAAAATTATTCTTTGAAACATTTAATAATTCGTCTTATGTTGTATCATCATTAAAACTCATTTATGTATATGAACTTAAATATTCTTGTAATATGATGATAAAACATAAATGAAATGTATGATTATTAAGTAGAAATAAAGAAAAAAAACATTATTAAATGATCAAAAAAATCACAGGGACATGAAAGATTCATTCGTTCTCTCACACACACTGTTCATGATACTTTTTAAAGGCAAGAATACTGAATATGTGATTGTACAAATTTTACGCTAAAATATGAGCTATTGCACCATTTCACCTTGTTATGAAGCGGCAAATAAGATAGTTATACTTGATTGTTAATTTTTTGTATATTACCTACTATAAAAATGGTATAAACAACTAGCAGCACTTTATGTAGAAAATATTTGCAACAACTTCTCATACCGTCATTAATTAGTGAAAAAGATTTTAATGGTTGCATTGGGAGTTGAGCTGTGCTAGTACTTTGTTACACCATTTATATAAAATTGTCAACATTGTGGTGATCCAGTCTAACGGAATAGACCTACGTAAAGAATGAGAATGATTACGCGAAACCAATATATTAATAAAAATGTTTAAAATTATACCTTGGACGGCAAATGATAATTTTTACTTAAAAGTGGCAAATACGAATGTCTACAAATATTACTTTAATATCACGATTTTTTATCAAACCTTCGTACTTTTTCATTTGCAGAAAAAACGGTGAGTGGTCTTCATGGTAAAATTGTACTTTTAAAAAACCCAATCCATTTAAAACGAAACTACTCGTAATGGTTACACACTATGCTGAGATTCGTTAATACGTATGTTACATACATACGTATTGTATTAGTTACATGGATAAAAGAGATCTTTGTTAAATGTTTGACACCTAATACAGTCATCATCTACTTTTGTATTCTTGTTTATATTGAACTTCTTAGTGCAGCTTATTGTAAGTACATTATTCTAGCCAATACGTATCGATGTGCACGAATGATTTTTATTAAATTAATGGTTTATTCAAATATGCATCAGCAGGACCAATATGATAATGATAAATTCTATAAATAAATCCGTTTATTGTGTTAGTATATTACCTTCAAAACATAACATTAAGACAAATAGAGGCTGCTCGTACTTGATCTTGAAAATTTATTAAATTTTACAATGACGAATTTTTTAGCGCATGACCAGATCTATGTCAGATATGGAATCATTAAATACACCAAACATGATCCTGCTGAAATTATAAGGAACTGCGACGATATTAGTGTCAAACATCGGTTGGTAGAACACAAAACATTCTCATGAAAAAAATTGCATCATACATGTACTGACAAACATGCGCGAGGAGTACTCTTAAAAAAAAAATAACACACCTGGTCGATCGTCTCATTCGAAACTTAAAATAAATATTATGAAAGTCACTTGTCTTTATCACACATCGATGCAGTACAATTGTACAGCCATTTTAGGAGATTCTCAACACTCAAATTCGTTCGCTGTTATCGCGTTTAGTGTCATCATTAAACCCTCCAAATTCGCCATTTCCTGATTCAATTCTTCCGTCGAGTGCGACGGCTGTAATCTTTGCACTTCTTCTGCCGTGTGCGGCGGTGGATTTGAGCTGTTTATCCTCGAAGGCGGCGTACTGGTGAGAGTGCTGGAGCTGCTAGACGGTGCTTTTTTATAGGGGGACGAACTTGGCCTAACTGTTAATTGAGGTTGTGTTACTAAACGTGAGTAAAGAAATGAAAACAAAGGTATTAAAACAAAACTAAACTGTAAAAAAATAAACTAAGGAACACCCATAACATGTTTTTGATAAATGAAGTATGATATGTACAGATCTCCGACACTTCACTTCAATAGAAATAGCGAGTGGCGTATTGTAATGTAATGTACTCCAGTTTTTATGTATCTGTTGGAGATCATTGTTAAGTTTCGCAAAGCCGTCGTCCGCTCGTCATAAATAAAGTCGCATGTTTCGTCTATCACATTTACAATGAGCTTATTTAAAAACCAAATAATTACTTTTAAAAATTATGTGCATTTCATATTATTACTATTACAGTATATCGTTTATACGGCGATAAAATGTAATATCAGTATTTGGATAAGATAGATTCTTGTCCTTCAATTTATGGTAAGGTATTTGGAGGCATATACTGAAAGGTACAGATCTTTAATCTAACGAGATCATCTATAATTTTTGCATCCATTTTAAAATCACTTTCGTTTCCTGATTGAATTGATAACTCTATATCATAATTCGGTAGTCTAACGTGTGTTTGCTGAATCCAGATCAGGATATGTCGCTTTGTCTTTCATTCCGTCCGGCGTCTTTGATATTTAACTATGTCCAATACAGGGGCCAAGATTTACATTATTCTCTTAAATGAACACTTAAATTTTGACAGATAAGTAAGTACTTTTTATAAACTCAGAATTAGGATTTGTACTCTCTTTCGAAGTGTATTTGGCACAAACAGACATAACAAAATAACTACCAGATACTTTGCATGGCTGCTTGTATATGCTTCGGTGTTAAGTAAAATAATTAAAGAATGTCAAAAATGGTGAAATTTGCCTATATTTGGCTGTAAATATTTCAATTTCTAGTTTTGTTACTGTTACCTACTAGAAGATTGGACTGAAAAAGAAACCATCTGAATCAGGATACACAGAAACAGACGCGCATCTTTTACATACGTCATTGCGAAGCATTAATTGTAAAATACAAATCCCGCCTACAAAACCAGCGATTTTAACCTTTCTCGAAATAAATTTCAAATGTAATGTCTTTCGCACTGACGTCATGCGCGGCTTTGACGATATTTGGTTTTGAAACGAGGATACTTCTATCTGTGTATCCTGGTCTGAATCGAATTTTTTTGGATCGAATATTTTCGAATCCGGAACTGATATGTTTCATTTTCGCCAGGACCGGAACCGGACCTGAACCGTTATTTCATCTGGGTACGGGGCTCTACGCAGTACAGAATATATGAATCTGAAGTAGAATGTCACATTTTGGAGTGTCCAGATCTGCATATGTGGATTTTAGCTGATCCTTTATTTTAATCGTATTTTAAAACTTATGAAAAATGTCCATACAACTGCATGCATTTAATTTTTTACTTACAGAGCTTCAAATATGTGTAATTCAATTTTCTGTTTCAAAGATTACGTACGCCAACTATCAGCCACAATAAAAAGCATAATGTCATAATAAAATGAAATAAAAATTCTACAATAAATTACATATTGTGCATAGTTAAAGAAAGTTTCTATAAGATATCAAATTTTGATAACCCGAATGTGTACATCGGGTTGACATTTTAGTTTATGTACAATTTTTCGTTGCGTACTCTGCAATATGTGTTTTGCAATCTATCTAACTTTAAGTGTAATCTTACATAGCGTTAGTTGAGGCATCTAATCACCTTATAAAGATACTTTATTTTGCTTTCGAATAATATGATGAATATAGGAATATATAGTAGTAGCTATTATAGCAATAGAAGATAATCAAAAAGTTTCGTTAGGTGTCGTATTTGTAAATCATAATCTCATAATACCAACTAAATCAAAGCAAATTTTCCCCCTGTCAAAAGATACCTAAACTAAAACGATGTTTGATGTGTAGCAATAGTCTCAAAACAATAGGCGGATTTTTGCGAATCAAATATGTTTCCAAATATTTAATGAGTGTTTGTCCGACTGTTACGTTAACCTTATTATTATTATTCATATATGCATCTTTTATTAAGTTATGGCATTTGATAACAATTTCTCCTTATAAATCTTATTATAAAATTATTAACATTCACTACCCCCACATAACCTACAAAATACCAAACATCATCAAACACCTTGCAGATATATTTGGAGGATGCAGTAAACACTTTGCCACAACGACGCCTTTAATGACGTAAAAAACAAATACATCGAATGCAAAGAGAAACGCAAAAACTTCCTGTGTGAGTAAATATATAAATATTTGGATGTATTTGGTTCGCAAAAATTTGCCTAATATTACATTTTCTTTACTGAAGTATTTCGCGCATACTTTGTCGAACAAATTAATTTATATGATAGACAAAGACGTACTCAGAATTCTACATTTATAGAAAGAGAGAGAACTAATCAGACTATAACGTTCGCGTCGTATCGAATGCTATGAAAATATGCTGATCTGGGGTTATTTTATTGTATTTGCGTCTGAAACTGTCTCATACTTCGCCTAAAATGAGTCTAAAAACGGATGCGATGAGAGTGAACTATGATGGCACCGAAGATGACAGTTGCAGAACTGTATAATTGATAGATACTGATGGTGCGCTCCAGTAGTGAACTTAGATCAAATAATGAAGTGTTATTTTACAGGAATTAATGTATAGCTCACCTAAATTCGAATTCATCAGTGACTTAACTCAATAACATTGATTTTTTTGAGCTATCGTATTGACGATATCGTAAATCGACTGACTCTTACTACGTAAAACCAGAGCTAAAAAATTTACCGTTTTTTCTTAATAATTTTTTTATACATTTGCTAATAACATATTACTATTTGGTTTTATTTTGCTTCCTATGCTATATACAATTAGTACCTACTTCAATTTTGAAAGATGGGTATCTAAGCACCCTGTATACTTTATCTTACCAAAACTTTCTCTAAGAATGCACTGCAGGTATCAAATAAGCTCAAAAACTAACGTTAAATATAAATAGCGTTAAATTACGTTTTAACTTACCAACATGTTTTGGTTGCGGGGTACCGGGAGCTGATATGGGCGGAGGTGCCGGAACTGTAAAGCTTTTTAAAGGATGGCCTTGTCCCTGCACTCTTTTAGCCGCTTGAGACTCTGCAAGCACGCTCATACCGGGTGCGTACGAATTTGTTGGAGGGACATGAGCAACAGGTGGTGGTTGACTAAAATTTGAAGTAAGAACTTTGGATGACAGTTTAAAAATATTTATATAAAATGGTCGAGATTAAAATATTTTTGTTAGTATTATAGATGCACGCAAAGCAATAGAGTTATTTATTTATATTATTTTGCTTCAAGTATCTCTCTTTGGCGGAATCCTATGTTAAGCAACAAATTGAGATGACTACTCAGCGCAGTTATTTGATACCACTATTACTCAAAATAAATTAAGTGTACATACCTAGAGTAGCCAGATGTGCTGTTCGTATGGTCGTATGTATGTGGGGGGTGAGAGGCGTAAGGATTCTCTACAGATGCACTTGTCATGGCGTTCTGATCCAGAGTGACGTGTGCTCTTGGTATCGTGTACTGCGTCCTGGGATAAGGTGGCCTACTAGAGGGTGTTGAATCGGAACTCGCTTGACTGATGTTGGTTGAATTTATTGGTGTTGCTGTTGCAATTGCTGGAAGTAAGAGAATCACGTGATAATATAGACCATAGCGCGGGGCCTCGTTTGTGTGATTTCATGCACATTGAATCGCAAAAGAATTCAAGGTATTGCAAAATAGATTGTTACATTAATACTTGCATTAAGTAAATTACAGATGCCTTTAAAGCAAATATCAGCTGAGATAGAACATTAAAAATAGTCACATTCTAATATACTTTTCATATTGTGTGAAATTCTAAATTCTAGAATGTATCGTTTACAGAAATATACAGAAAAAACAAAAGCGTGCAGGCATATACTTACGTTCACGAGGTGGTTTTGAATCAACAGGTAACGTTATTGGCTTGGGTTTCACTATTCTTTTGCTTTTATCATCAGAGGAAACACCTACGTGCAGCAAAAGCCAAATATTGTGCATAACAAACAAAATCCAAAGATGTAGTGTATGTATGTATTAAAATGTTTATATTAAAAACATAATGAGAAGAATCTTGACAGAAGCAACACAAAACTAATCATTTTTGTTTTTTCGGTTATTTTTTTTGTATTACCATTAGTGATCCACATGTGAACTAATGCATTGCGTCCCATATTGCTTTTGTCTAGCGACGAAAAACTTGAGAGTCTGGATATTTTGTGTTTTAAACTTAATTCAATTAATTATGAAAATCTAAGGGGAGCAGAGCAAAACTACACCAAATATTAAAAGCAAAATAAATACTCACACATATAACTACTAGGAGCGTAAGTACGTTTATCTAAGGAATTCGTATGGTGATTTTCGTGCGTGTCAAAATCGTTGCCACCAGTGCTTCTAGGTAGAGTCATAGCACCACTACTGCTAGCTGCGTCATTATTCGAATGGCTTTTTTCTAGCGCTTTTAATTCCATTTGATCATGATGTATCCATAAATCGGGCGGTTTTATATTCATACTACCTTTTTGGTAACCTTTCTTGCTGCGGTCCGGCGATTGCGTACTAAGTTCTTGTCGACGGCAGCATAATATCGCAAGTACGGCCGCTATGGTAATAATAGCGAGGGCGCAACCACCAATTATCAAGTAGAGTAAGGTGTTGCCACTGAACATGCTTCGACCATCTAGAATAAAGCAGCTAGCATGTAAATTCACCTAAGTTCCTCTATAAATGTAAGTTTTTTATGCATGTGCTTGTGTAAAACTGTGTATCTAAAAAATAATTTCTTTCAATATATACAGGGTATCCGCGATATAAAAATCATGCAGTTAAGGGATGGTAGCTATAACGATTTAGAAACAAAAACATTATATACACCATTGGTCTATCTGTAAGCGTAAACGAGAAAAAAAATACTTCTAAAAACCTTATTTGGTCAAACTGTACAAGAAAATTACTCTTAAATAACCAAAAACCATATCAAAAATTTTGGGGTGGAAATTACTGAAAACAACGATAAAAACGAATTATTTAATACATTGAAACAGAAGAGTGGTGTCATTTCTCTTACGCTGTACTGTATACGTATTTAATAGAAGCAGAGCTGTAAGCCAATGTTTATACGACCTTGAACTACATTAGACATTGTATCGTACGAAATCAATGGCCATACGTTTTAAAAATATCCGATAAGTAGGAAAGAGGTATTTTTGCGTTTTTTTTAATAATGTTATTACAATAAAATCGATGTTATGTTGAAGTTAGAGTGAAAAGGGCGTGTTTAATAGCAGCTTTCGATCGGTAAATGAAAATTTAAGTTGAGGGAAAGTCGCATAGAATGAAAACAATGTAATAATAGTGCAATTATGTTAGGGCGCTTTAAGCTCTTTCGTAAAGGCTACTACAAAATTTAGTTCTTTTCTTTTATTTGTGATAAATTGGTGGTCTCAAAAAGGACCTTTTTGAGAGACAGGAGAAAATGTATTACAGGAAAGCCTCGATGTGTTGCTCATTTGCAAGAACACACGCCTGTAATCGTCGGGTAAACCCTGCACTGATCTGCTGCCGCTGTACAGTATGCGTCGAAGTTTGTGACATGAGAAATAATTTTTTTCTCGTTTACGCTTACAGATAGACCCATGGTGTATTAAATGTTTTTGTTTCTAAATAGTTATAGCTATCACCCCTTAAATGTATGCTTTGTATTTCGCGGACACCCTGTATATTGCAGAAATGTAAGTCATGTATTAGTATTGACTACTTTACTGTCCATGTAGATGTTATTGAAGTACATAGAGAATGCATTGCATAGTAATGATAGTGAGCTGTACCCCTAAACTTCGTCAGCAAAGAGCAGAAATCTTGTACGTCACATATACAAGTAGACGGCTCGTTTATGTGGACGTACACTGGGTTGATTTAAAACCGACTCACTCGACAAGCGACATGGACCTAACGGCGCACGCAAAAACTTTCTACATTTAACTGGATGTTTGTAGTAATAAAGCGATTTGCTTATAAACTTGTGTTTCAAAGAGGCTTGTACTTTTTTTGTGCGTTTAGCTTTAAAGTTTGTAGAGACATTGTAGTAAAGCAAATCTTGGAAATGATGTTAGAGTTGACATATGCAGCAATTCTATAATGTTACGGATATGGTGTGTGAGACATATAATTGAAATTAAGATACCTTTCCAAGGAAAGAGATAGTTGAGACAAAGTTGGCCAAATTATGTCAAATGGCACTTGAAAGTCGGTAGTGGAACTTACAAAATGCCGTAATCATTTTTAATTTCTTGTCCCCGCTCTCTAGAAATTTGACAACTCTCTTAGAGTTGCAGTAATAATTTGGTTTTATGACATGAAAAGCTATGTTGAACACGATATTACGGTACAGAAACGTTATGAAATGACGGTCACATTTTGTAGCAGCGGTTGCAAATTGCTGATGGGGAACAGATAAACGACTAATGTCACGTACGTTGAGCAGTCAAGTAGTCAATAATATTAGAATTACATTAGCGATTTTTTTTGTTTTATTGTTTCTGACAATCATAACTACATAGTTTTATAATGAACTGAGATCTACTAAATCGCTAAATAGAGTAAAATTATCAGTAAAAGAATCCTATACAATCAAAATGATGTTTTGTCTCATTTTTTAATACAATATCATTGAATCTGTATTTTGTTGATATGTTTGAAAAAACAACTAAAAAAACTGATTACTAGGAAAACCAAACGCCAATCGTTAAAATAAAAAAAAGAAAACAAAAATTACCCTTTCCTTGGCGAATGTCGCTGGAAGACCGAATATCTAATAAAAAAATAAAAATAAAAAATTAAAAATTTGAAGACTGCACAAAATAAATGAAAGAAAAACGAAACAAAACAAAAATCAATTGAGATTTTAAATTCAATGTTATGATCTAAGGCTGTTATAAGTATAAAATGTTCGTAATTAATTTTCTTCAAGGTATGCATACACTTACTCTCCCCTGTTTTAAACGACACCATCGATGATATAGGGCCGTACCCTCTACTATTCCGAGCTTGTATTTTGAAATAGTAGATTGTTGCGGGCATCAATTCGTGGATAACATAAGAATGCTTATCACCTTTGATCGCTTCAACTGTCCAATCACGATCTTTTTTTGAACTATCGGTAGTGTAGAATATAATGTACCCTGCACAGAAATATAATAAATTAGATAACGTCAGATTCTTATTAACTAATATAGTATACCGGTGACGTGTCCGTTCTGAAGTTTAGGTGGTTGCCATTGTAATTCCACGACGCTAGAATCATCATCGGTAGCATAGATTTTCAAATCTCGAGGTGCACTGCTTAAAGCAATTTCAAATGTTTTATTGCTCACGACCATACTCCATGAGCTCTCTTTTCTTCCTAAAATCCAAAATAAAAAAGGATTCTGAGTACGAATTGATTTAATATTAGATACTATATTTACCTTTAACGACTTTTACTCTGAAGTCATACATTGTGTTGGGTTTGAGATCATCAATCAGGACATTTAAATCAGACACATTTAAATTCTTATTGCGAGTGCTCTTGTCAGTCGCTCCATATTGTACTATGTAATAGCGATTGTCGTTGATGTACTGGCTCTTGCTAAGTGTATTATCTGTCCAATACAAAATTATCGTTGCAGAACTTAGGACGACGGCTTTTAATCCTACAGGGGGCATTAGGGTATTAGCGAGTTGTGGCTCATCTGTTGTTCTAATAGTTGCGTAAGCAGCAGGACCGTATCCTACTTTATTACTGGCTCGGATGCTTATCACATATTCAGCGTTAGCCTCTGTAAACCAATAAATAATAAATCACTATGTTCTGCCTGGAACGTTCGCAGAAAAACTTACCTAAATTATTGAATATAAAACTTCTTTGCTTATCATCTAATTGTTGTGAAAAACTATCAGGTACACCTTTACCCCAACTGAGCCAATAATTTCGAATTTTTATAGTTTGATTTGGAGGAGGATTCCAAGTTACTCGAACCTTATTTATTTCCTGCGTTACTAAAAATGTAGAAATTCATGTTAACTAATTCTCACTCATTTTTCAGTATTCTTACCTTTTAAACCAAAAGGCGTGCCCGGCACAGTCGTTTCATCCATATCATTGGCTAAAGTATTAACGTGTTGCCATTCAGTTGGAGGACCTGTCCCGTTGACGTTCATCGCCCATAGTTTGATTTGATAAACTGATCCTCTCTCCAAATTTGTCAAGATATATGATCGTAAATTGCTCGCTGTTGTTGCAGTATCACCTTTACTTCCTTGCTTGCGACATCTGATTTTGTAACCTGTAATAATTCCATTACGTCCTTCAGGAGGTGGCGGTTCCCATCTGACGGTTATACTCTAAAAATTGATAATTTATTGTGTTCATAATTTAAAAAAAAATCAAGAAATTACTGTGCTTGATGGTTCAAATGTGACGTTGGATGGAGGTTCTGTAGGCGGGGCACTGAATGTCCTTACAAGTCTTTCGTCAGAAGCAGCACCCGGTCCCTTTTCATTCACGGCAACAACAAATAAATTGTATTCGGTGAATATAGTTAAACCATCAATATTAAAGTCTAAATGTGTAGTTTCCACTTTATGTTCAGCCGAACTAGCAGTCTAGAGAATAAATTTGTATAAACGGCACAAATTAAAAACGGATAAATCCTGCTTGCTTACCTCTACGTAGTATACAACATATTTTAATATATGGCCGTTTGGAGTATCTGAAGGTTCCCAATTTACTGTAATCGAATGACTACTAGTTGCGTAGGCCGTAAATTTTCGCGGAGCACTGGGTACATTTTCTTCAGCTACTGTAGTAACCGTCAAACTTTTCGAAGATTGGCCAGATCCATAATTATTAAACGCTACCACACGGAAATGGTAAACGCAATTGGGACGTAGGTTTCTTATATTAATTTCTTCTAACCTTGAATTCGTCGTGTTTTGCACTCGTTCTCTGAAAAGGGTAATTTATGCATATCTAGTGTACTCTTTTGTTTAAAACTAAGTTTAGTCTATGCACGATTATACACTATTTTGGGGTAGATACAGGCAGAAAAGGATGTGATTTGAGGAAAATTTACTTTCTTCTTCTTCACAGAAACAACTAACGTAAATCGGGAAGCGATAGGTCCGGCAATTGTCTGCCGGACACTTTCTTTCAAAAAGTTCGCTAATAATAATAATAATAATTTATTTATTTCCAACAGGTAAGATACCCAAATACAGGAAATTACAATCTAATTTAATGTGAATACAACATAAAATCACATAAAGTAAAAGGCAGTAACCAAAAGTATATCGTGGCAACAAATAAAGTAAACAAGAATTTCAAATTAAGCACAATAGATACTATAAGAGTAAAGCAAAGAACAACTAATAATTAACTGAAGACATTTAATAATATTAAGAATATCAGAAATTGAGGAGAAATGGATATCACACTCCGTACAAATTAAATTAAAACTACTACACATAATTGTAATTGGGGCTCGACACATCATATTTGTTCTACATAAATCTTTATAAAAAGTCTTCTCATATCGCGAAGATATTCTAGGTATATTAGCATTAATCCTATTAGTGATCCACGTACGATCTATTCCATCATGCAGTAAGTTAAAGAGAAATTTTATGCTTTGAGCAAACCGTCTCTTCTCAAGAGACATTACAGAAAATCTGTCAAGCATAGAACCGTACCAGTAGCCCCTCTCAGGATAGACACCATCTGCTACATACATAACATATTTGAGAAATCTTCGCTGCACCTTCTCAATGATAGTAAAGTGCACAATGTAAAAGGGATACCACACAATTGAACCATATTCCAGTTTGGATCTGATGAAGGAGAAATTAACAGACAGTTTATGTTTGTGAAGTCTTTGCAGTTTCTATAGATAAATCCATAAGTACGGTAAGCTCTAGCTACAATTGTATTAACGTGAAGAACAAAGTTGAGTTTACAATCGAAAATCACTCCCAAGTCCTTAATGTTGTCAACCCTACTCAGTACTGTATTGCATAAGGAGTAATCGTAGTCTATTGCAGATAGCTTTCCCGTGTATGACATCACTTTACAATTTGTAATGCTAAGAGACAAACGATTGGCCTGACACCATGCATTAATAGAACATAAATCGTGTTGCAAGGTAGGTAATACAATCCTCAAGAGAGTTAATTTCATAGAATATTTTCATATCATCAGCGAATATCAAAGTCTTGCAATGCAAGCTGTCTACGATGGCGTTAATAAAAATTAAAAAAAGCGTAGGTCCTAAATTTGATCCTTGAGGAATTCCAGACGTTGGATAGAATACATTCGATTTATGGCCTTGGTATTGTACAAATTGCTTTCTTCTAATTAAGTAAGATTTGACTAGAGTTATTAATTTAGGCGAAAATCCAAAGGTTTCCAATTTTTGTAATAAGACGTAGTGGTCGATTTGGTCAAACGCTTTTTGAAAGTCAGTATAGACTACGTCAACTTGTCCCTGTCTATCAAGAACCTCGGAAGTGAATTGCGTAAAGCAAACAAGATTTGTAATAGTTGAACGCTTGCTAGTAAAACCATGTTGAGAAGTCGAAACAACAGATTCTCAGTCTCAAATATTTTAGAGAAATTACATAATATTAACAAAACATTATATATAAATGAATTCTTACCTTTTATTGTTTTCTTGACGATAATATACAGAGTAGGCAATAATATCTTCGTAATTAAAATCTGGCGGTCTCCAACTTAATATAACGAATCGTGGTTGGACAACAGGCGCTTTTAAGTCTTGAGGTGCTCCAGGTACACTTTCCATCGGTCTACTGTCAAGATAATCTTCAGCTGTAAAATGTTTGGAAAAAGGAGAGGATTCAGTATAGGCACTAAGTGTATCCCCGAGATTGTTATCGCCTGCTTCGCTACTGCGCAGCGACGTTAGTATGTGGTGGGGGTCATAATTCGGATACGGCGAAGTTTGATTTGGATTTATATTTTTATTAGTATTGGCAGATTCCGATTTCAACTGTGTAAATAATTTTCTAGATTGCTGTTCTGGAAACGGTATCGCTTCATCTTTCTGATTGTTCGTATTATATTTCTTTTTGCGATTTTTCGTTTTGTTCCTTTCCTTGTCTGCTCATGCAAAATTTCATGCACAACATAATCGATACGACGGATCATGCATAAGAGAAGGATTGAAAAAGGATTTAATAAAACGGTTGGCAAGAAGGGACAACAAAAATAAACAAAAAAAATTAGAATCGAATGAAATAATAAGAAAATGTAATAAACAATGTGGAAGCACATTTCGACATAATTGAATAAAAAATAATTTTTCATGCATAAATTAAAATAATCGACTAAACAAGCAGATTGTATCTTGAGATTCGTTCGGGACGCGAAATTTCAGTCGATTCTTAAAATTGTAATAGTGTTGTATATTGCTAGAATTCTCATGCTAAGCAACAAATAAAAATAATATGCTTCCACATGAACATATAACGAATTGAGAATATTACCATTACCTAATTCCACTACTTTCAAACTAGCTGATGCTTGTATATTTCCTGCGTCATTCGCTGCCACACATTGAAAGATTCCAGTATCACTTGCCATGAGGCCCATAATTTTTAGATTGTTGCTATAATTATAGAAACAAGTAGAATGTAACTTAACAGTCTTCACACACTTTTTTGCGGTAGTCCATTTTAAGGATAGAACAACTAAAGGCAAAATTAATGGCTCCTGTGCATATAGGACACTATTTCATTATGAGTAAGTTGCAACAAATCAAGAAAACTAAAAAGAGAAGGCACGACGAATGAATAATTAGTTTTGTCATTGTAGCACGTTTTTTCGAAGATCCCAATGAGAAAGATCACAATGACCAAAACCATCATCCACAAAACCGTTCTGCACTATGAAAATACTTACGTTCATAGAACTCCACAAAATTTGTACTCATCAGAATAATAATAATTTCGCAGAGCTCATAATATCCGGCATTGTTACATCAATAGCTTTCGTTGTACTATGTATCTGATAGCTGAAATTTGATGAACTTAAGTTGATATCCTATTTGGAAAAATGTACTTAAAGAAGAAACTATTAATGCCATTCATGTGTATATTAAGTCGTTTAAAGGCAGAAAATCGCCGTCTTCACGATTCTGAAAGAACATATTTACTCGACAATTTGAATGTGAAGAAAGGTAGTAACAATCTGAGAAACCAGTCGCCGTTTCGTATAAAACGTGTCGAACTATATTTGAAGTTCAACAAAATTTCCGAGAGCAAGACATATGAATTAATTATGAAACAAGATTCTGCAAAAAATGAACATTTTCTATACTTGAAAACAGAACTTAAACTTCATCTTTTGAGCGTAGATATGATCTACATAAGAAAGACCTTGCAGAACTCAAACTATTATTGACGGTTACTATATAAACTACTACTACGTATACAATGTGTTCATAAATGTTTGCGATGAAAACCATAGGTAACGAAATATACAGATTGGTACAGTAATTTTAAAACTGTGAAGTCTTACTTTATTGGATTAAAATACCATCAATAGTTCTCAAAAGAACAGGTTGTTAAAATATTCAAAATAACAACACGAAAAAACAACGATGAACAAGAAGCAATATAAATTTTAGGTGAAAATAGACAAGTACGTGACATAAACAACATGACAACCGATCTATGCTGTATATGTATAATGATATTGGGAACTTATTTTACTGCCAACTTAAATTTCTAATTTGGCGCCTTTAATTAGATCGTGATCTCACACATTTGTGAACACATGTTATATACTATTGTATTATATTATAAACGTCAACTTTTATTGAGTGATGGAGTGAAATATAAATACTTTATTCGGTTCTACTGTAACTACTCACCCAGAATAAGGTCAATAATGACGTAGTAAAGGTCATCGTTGAGTCTGACCCACCTCTTAGTGCGTATGACTTTACATCATGAATTATTCGTTAGCTCAAATCGGGGAAGTGACAAAACAGAAATAAAAGCGTTTGGAAGCTTGTTTGATTTTGCTTTCTCGTCAGAAATCTGATCCATTTTGAACCGAATAATAGACTGTGATGAGAAATGGATTCAATATGATAATCCCAAACGTTCAGCGTAATAGACAAGAATGAATCATTAAGACATGCACCAAAGACAAAGCCAGTAGTGTCTGATTGGTAATTCTCATTATTATTTCATGAAATCAGGTTCACTGATCTCTAGCAGAAATATACTACAATCAACTAGATAAGCATAATTTTCCCCAGTTGGTCGCAGTACATAAAACTCAAAGAAAATCAGCCCTGATTGGTCAAACAGATCGACCCCTATTCATATTGCAAGACCACAGACCACACTCTGCGCAAATATCCGTAGCAAAATTACAAGAATTTGAAGTTTTTAATCATCCTCCATGCTTACCAGAACTAGTTCTCTGTGACTACCACTTCTTTCGCAATTCGGATAAGTTCTTAATAGGAAAAAAAAATCAATTCTGATAATGAAGTAAAACCGGCCTTCCAGAAATTCGTAGATTCTCTCACGGCAGTTCTATAGTACCGGTCTAAACAATCTGCCGGTTAAATCGCAAAAGTGTATAGATACTATACTTCCCTTCAACTTATAGATACTATAGTACGGTGAATAAAATTATTTTTAATATTTTCTATTTCTGTTATCTTGTGTTAAATTTTCAAGCGGTTTCAATTTAACATGTAAAATATTTTATCGCATCAGATGGAATATTTCATTTTCCAAGTTAGATTATACCTAGATAATAAAATCGTGCCACAATTAGCATAAACGCACTCAACGGGAGCCATTAATTTTGCGGATTATCGTACTGTATATACGATGGACTATCGGTTTCACCTATAGTATCGTATTGCAATTGTGTGTACGATACTATATAATTACTCATAGCATAGTATTTAGTGAATGTCATTACCCTTTGACTAATTGGTAATACTCGTTTAAAATAACTGGTTCGCCGTTTTTAAGCCACTGAACTTTTGGTTCCGGTACGCCGTATACACTACACTCTAGTTCTACATCTTTATTAGTGTCCTCTACTTTATCAGTGGGTTTAGATAAGAATCTTGGAGGAACCTTAAATAATCAATTTAAATTAAAGTTGCGTTACAATTACCAATTAACGATAGAGAACCTACATGAACTTTAATATCTGTTGACGCTTCTTTACTATCTTCTTTATTTTCTGCTCTACATTGATACGTTCCGGTATCTATTTCCAAAATATTGGTTATTTTTAATGAAGTCGTTGTACCAACAATACTAAATCTAGTGTCCAAATCTCTGGAAGAAAATAATTTGTACATAGATATATTATGTGAAGGGGATTATAATATTTACGCCATATCTATGCTAACGCCGTCTTTAAGCCATGTAACAGTGGGGTTTGGATTACCATTCGCTGCACAGTCTAAGGTAACGTTCTGCCCTTCGATTACTACTTGTCGCATAGGCAATGCTATAAAATGCGGGGGAAATTTACTGGCGCCTTGTTCACGGTCATCACTTATATATAAAGCTGCTTTATTACTTAACTTATAGGAATTCAGTCCTGAGGCATTACATCTAAAATAAAAAGCTAATATGAATATATAAATACTTGCATAATGTACAATATATATATGTATGTATATAGAAAATTTTAATTTTGAGTGATTTGTCTAGAATTGTAGCTTTAGACTAATTATCTTCCAATTACAAAATTTGCATAGTCGCAGCTTTCAGGCTTTTTTTTAGGAAATAGAATTTCTTACCTATAACTACCCTGATCTAATTCAGTAACTTCGTCGATTTCTAAAGCACCAGACGGCAACACGGTCATACGTAATTCATCTAGTTGCAAGGGTCTTTCGTCTTTTAGCCACCTAATTTTAGGTGGTGGGGATGCTTGCACCCGGCAAGCAAAATAGGCCTTCTGTCCGGGGTAAACTGATAAGTCACGAGGCTCTTGAATAAACTCTGATAAGGCTGTAAAAGATACAATTATGAAACACGTGTAGATAAAATTAAAATTGCATGATTAAATTCATTATTTTTGTATTAGGCATATCATCCAAGAATGCAAAACATTTACACTTTCAAAATTAACTTTTGGAATCAGAAATTTAATTGTCAGAACTCTAAAAGTGTTCTGTTTTTTAAAATAGAACGTCTAGGCAATTTTGAATTAAATTAATTAAATAATAATGAACTTGATAGTAATGTGTAAGTTTTTTTAAAGCAGTGTACGCAGTACGAAAACAAAAATGGTCAATCAAAAAAAGTGAAATGCGGAAATTGCAAACGTTCTAAGGAAGCTCATTATTAGCTGAATTCGCAATTATGCAGAAAAGCAACATCATCTCTACCACAATAAGTTTCTTTTTCTTTCTTCTTTCTTCTCTTTTCTTTCTGAAATGAGAGTATTTTTGGTTACTTTAAAACTATGGATTTTCCTAAACCTATTGGCGTAATTGTAGAAGATTTTATGTGTAATTAAGTCTGGTCAGCTGTAATTTAGTTATTTGTGCAAGATAAATCTTTTTTCAATACAAAAACTTTTGAATAGTAACGTTTCATTTGCTTCCCCCCTCTCCCCCTTTCCCAATTTGAATGTTGCAAATTCTGACATTTATATTGATAATTTTCGAAAGTTTCTGTATGGAAATTTGAGACATCGTTTTAGTGTGAAATGGTTCTTAATTTGCTTACACGAGAAAATGTGAATACGAACGATGTATGTACACAGGAAGATGTATGTATGTGTTATATAACTATAAATCTTCGGAGAAAATTCTCATGGTACAATTTGTAGTATCTAAAATTGCATTCCATTATGGGGTTCTTTTATACTAAAGATCACATTATGCAGAAATTTAAAGATCTGCGCTGAAGCAATATCACCAGAGGCTGGACTACCACTTCTATGTGATTCGTTTTATTCTAAAGATCGAAGAAAAAAAGATTTGTATCTAGATAAAGTATGTTGGAGAAATGTAGCCTGAATATGAATTAAATTTAAATGGTTAGTTTTGTGCAAATATAAATCGACCATATGAACACATAAGGATTGAGTCAGTTAGAATATTAGTGAGGGAGTATGTTTGCCGCTAGTTGGTCATAGTATGACCCGAAACGCTGTTAATAAAACCGTCCTTCACAATGAAATACGACTATTAAAATATAAAACAAATCGCGGTTATGCAAATTTATATGTATTCATAGTTGAATAACCAAACTTGCACAGAATTTATTATTTTTGTTTTTGTTTGTATGTTCATTTGACTGATATTGTCATTATTCTAGTTTATAAATATAAATTAATTAAAATTAATTAATCTGTCATTTTGTTCTGCTAACTCTGTTGGTTTCGTTTGCATTTTAAATCTTTTGATTTGTACATATACATATATAGGGGTTTTCAAAAGTAAGCGGCCAATTAAATAATTAATATTTTCGTTAATATTCATAATATTGTGAACATAATATAAGTACCAGACCACATCGATAATGAGTTTTATTTTCCATTGGTCGTCATAGCAACAAACTCGTTTATAAACAAGTGCGTAGTTATAACGTTTTATGTGTCATATTAGACCGTTTTTTTCGTGTTGGAAATCCAAACTCGCTTAGGATTCGTTCAATGTTATTATGAATGTGGACGGAGTTTCAGGGCAGGCTCAAGACGATTTCGTAGATTCGATGATCTAAGAGCTGGCTATATTGCTTGAGTGCTTTTCAAAAATTAATGGCAGAATTTGAAGCAACTGGTTTTGCAATGGATAGAAAGAAATCAGGAAGACCTTCTATTATTAGTGATATTGTAGTTGCGGACGTTTTGCAAGAAACATTACACTTAGCACATGAAAACGAATATGAACATCTTGCGTCAATAAAATAGCTAGATGTTTGGCGAATTCTTGGCAGGTAACTTAGAATGTATCCATTATAATATGCAGGTTCTATTTGAGCTAAAAGAAGCTAATATGTAGAATAGAAAGAAATGATTTGGTCTTTAAGAAACAATAGCGGAAATAAATTTACAGCGACTTGATAAGGTTTTTTGGACTGATGAAGCACACTTTTAACTTAATGCTTGTGTGAACAGGCACAATTGTCAAATTTGGTGAGTAAATAACCCGAAAGTGAATATTCAACAAGGCTTTCACGATTTAATAGTAACCGTCTGGTGCGGTTTTATATCACGTTTCATCGTAGACTCCTATTTCATTTCACAGATTGAGAATGAAAGAACAAGCTCAGTTACGGTAACTGGCCAGCGTTATTTGCATATGCTTCGTGAGTATGCAATACTGTTGTTGCAAGAAGACGACATTGAAAACGCCATATTTTGGCGATGCGATCGTGTTATCAACCGTTTATTAATTCAGTCAATTTTTCGTTATGGAAATACCTAAAAGGAAGATGGTTTTTAACTAAAACCTAATACCATCGATGAATTGAAGGAGTCAATCACAGAAAACATAGCTGCTATACCAGGAGAGATGCTCAAAACTTGTGAAATTATTGTTGTATTATTGTTTATACAGGGTTCGGCATAACAATGTTACCATTTTTAATACTAAATATATGTAGTTTCAAACAAAATATAATGCACTTTAATTCTTATCCTAAATTAATGTATATACATTTGGATTTATTATTTAAAGATAAAATCTTTCAAATGACCACCGTTTTCTGCAATGCATGCTTGGAAACGCTGAGAGAAGTTTACCATGACTCGTTGTAGCATTTCCTCGGGAATGGCTTCAATTTCCTTAGTAATGCGATTTTTTAACTCGTTTAAGTTGTTGATAGCTCCTGAGAAAACCTTACTTTTAAGGTACGCCCATAGAAAAAAATCTGGGTCTGTCAAGTCTGAACTACACGATGGTCAAGGTATATCGCCAAAACGCGAAATCACACGCCAGGGATCAAGTTACGTACAGTTTCCAACGATTGACGGGCTGTATGAGCAGTGGCTCCGTCTTGCTGGAAGTAAACATTTTCAATTCCTCGGCGATGCAACTCAGGTTGCAAAAAATTTGCCAGCATCTCTACATAACGTTCTGAATTTACGGTTAGTGATCGACCATTCCCGTCTTCGAAGAAATAAGGCCCGATAATTCCCATGGATCCAACAGCACACCAAACAATCACCTTTGGACTGTGCAGAGGTTTTCCATGAATTTCTTTTGGATTTATGTCAGACCAATAGCGATTATTTTGTTTATTGGCAAAACATGATAAATAAAAATTGGCTTCATCAGACATCAGAAGTTGATTTAGAAAATTAGGATTAATTCGAGTAGCGTTTAGGATATTCGGACAACATTCCATTCGATTAAGTTTGTGGCGCGCATCCAGTTTTTGAACAACTGCGTCTTGTAGGGATGGAATTTTAGGTCCAAGTGTAAAATTCTACGAAGACTTCTTTCCGAAATGTTAAGAGTTAAAGAGTGTCGTTTTGCGGAACGTTTAGGACTTTGTTGAAACGAATTTCTCACTCGTTCAATATTTTCAGCATGTCTGACTAATCTTCGACCTGTTCCTTTTTTGTTGCGAACGCACCCTTCCTCTTGCCATTTTCTGATCCATTTGCGAATGGTCAGTCGAGATGGTGCATCTCCTCTTCCTCTGTCTCCAAATTCCAGCCGAAATGCACGTTGCACTGCGGTGATTGACCGCAAATTTGAAAATTTTTCAACAACAAAAATTTTCGCTTGTAAAGGCCAGCGATCCATTTTTTAAATATCACTAACTGACATGTCAAATCCAAAGGTAAGTTAATCAATTTATGATCATAACAAAAAATGTATTATTCTTTGATTAAAATATATTTAGTATTAAAAATGGTAACATTGTTATGCCGAACCCTGTAGTATTGAAGAGAGGTTGCTGCTTGTTCAAGAAGAAAATGGGGCATTCAACATTTGAAATAAATGTAGTATTTTTAATAAATCCCATTTCTGTTTATACAAACAGGTATTTGTAATTGTTAAATTACTCAACGGTTGATAAAAATATGGAGATCTCCAAATACCATTTACTTTGGAAAAAATCCTATGTTTGCATCCGAACTTCAACTAACAGAAGAATTATTAGTTGATCTGTGTATAAAACTTAGTAACCATGTTTGTTTGTTACTAACTATCTTATTAGCCCGAATATTGCTTCTAAACGCAATTTGGAAATTCAGACATGGGTTACAATTTTGTTTTTCAAGACTGTTGCTATTTCCATAGTAATTCCACACTGCCCGCAAATATGTTACGTGCGTTAAATAACGTATTGGTTTTATATTATTTTACAGTATTTATGTTTAGAAATATAAATACCTACAATAATATACACAAATATGCTGTCATATTTATGTACTTAGCTGGTTTCAGATCATCACTTCTCACTATTGAAATGATAACGTTAGTGTGTACGTTCCTGTTTAGGGTATGTATATTAGAATCCTTGTACTGAAGAGAAGCCTTGAAATTATTCAATCAACGTTTATTTCCTAGTGAACGCATATACCAACCTATAATTACATACGGCAATATACCCATATCATAAAGTGCTCTGGAAACGGATTAGAACGCTACCATTTACATATCGTTTTGATTAGAATTGCATTTATCATCTGTTAATATTAGTACTAATTCCGAAGTTGCAGTAGTTTAAATTAATGACACGTCAATCTAAACAATTTACGAGATAAATATTTACATTTCGTTGTCACTCCTTGCAGTCTATTCCACGCTAACGTAATTACTGCTTTATTTCGAATTAGAAAAAGTTAAGTGCTTCTTAATTATACATGACAACTATAAAATGTCTGTTGCGAAAAGGTGATAAGTGTACGACGGTGTTCTATTTTACAATTGACGATAATTATTGCAAATTTATTAGCACAAACGTAATAATTTTCTGTTGGTAATAAGTAGTAGTAGTATTGCGCCAAATCATTATTAAAAGATTGTTACAACAATTAAACTAATTTTCCCAACCACAACACCAATTTAACTACAATGCCTTTTCATTAGAACATATAATAATCAGGTCTTTGAGGATTATAGTAAGTGACAGAATTTTATAGTTTGAGCTATGAAAGTAATCTTCAAAACTATTTGAGGATGAGTTTGGAGTATATTTAGGACATTTTCTAGGCGTCTTCCTGATATATTTGTGACAGATGTCTACGTTATATGTCTACGCAATGCCGTACGCGTCGTAATGTAGCAAAAAATTTGCGTCCACACAAAAAAAAAGTTGCGCGAATATTTTGAATTTGCACTTACAACCGGTCTATATTTAAAAAGTCTTGCACATTTGTACAAACATTTGAAGAATATATATAAATTTAGCAGTCAGAGTTTTCTGGGAGATTAATTGCACTAAGCTAAATTAGTTTTTTTTTAATTTATTTACTTGGCACTTCTTAGGCAGCCCACTACAATGTAGCCAATAATAACGCCACTTTAGATGTTAAAGATTCAATTACAAGCCATCTTATTCCTTTTATAACATAATTACCACCAGTCCAGTATTGTAAACTCTTTTTTGTACTCGCTGATCAAAACATGTCATTTCACAATTCGATTTTCGTGCGTGAAAAGCCACTTTAAGCACTAGTGCGTGAAGTAAAGTTGGTACTTACTGTAACTTGATTAATTTAGTGACATTTTAAAATCATAAATCCCTAACCATAATAATATGCTGGGCAGCTCGTTGTTTTTCTGTGAAAATAATAAAACATGAAACAGAAATTGTTATATTTTGAAGTTATGTAATTCAATGCAGAACAGCAACAAATATTGTATAAATTACATTCATTCATTTTGTCTGTTTATATTTTAATCACAGATTTTACACATTGACAGAGAGAGGTTATGTTGATTATTCCTACYGTTATGTATGGTTTGTTTCACCATATTAAAACCTTGGGACGCTTCAATCATTGTATATAGTGTATAACATTTAGACTAAAACTTCGAAAAGTCTGGCAGATAGGAAGTTTGCAAGCCCTTCAAAAAGCTAGTTACTATCTAAGCGAAATTTACGCCTTCCACATTACACTCTGACCGATACGTGGTTGTTAGCTGTTCGGAATTAATCAATCAACTTTAAAAGTTGAGGAGATTCGTTTAAATGTAGTATCAGATATTGCTACGTCGAAGTGTACGGGATACGTCTTCTCTATTACCTCTTGATAAATTAAATTAATTTAGTTTACAACTGACGGACGAAAATAGAAGCGGTGTAATTGATAAAATTAGAAGAATGAGGGAAAAATCGATTAATGTCCAGTAAGTTGTAATTACTTAATGTTCGAGAAAGTTGTTCTAGGCGTATACAATCATCATTGAAACTTTGTACGTAGAAAATGTGTTCCTTCTTGACATCAGTATGAAATCCATTAAAGGCGAACACAAAGCATCAAAACCAAATGGAATGTGTCGTTAACGTTTACAACGGTATAAAAAGAATGAAAAAGTGAGAGAATTTCTAAAAGGACGCCGAAAAAGTGCTTTCGTAATGTTGTGGAAAACTTGGACTGATGGTAATTATCCTAAAAGTCGAAAAAGTTTAATCGTGTAAATGTAACGTGCATTTTATTTTTATGATACAATGTTTTGAGGTTCAGTTGTTATCCTATTTTACAAGGAAATGATTGAGCTTAAAAGCTTTGCTTAATAACTATAATTTTGTACTGAATATTTTAAAGATACACTGAGAAAACTGTGACAGCAAAACATTTTATTTAGAAATTTA
>ML217550.1:0-13295 GCA_004785975.1 Popillia japonica
GGGGCAATAAAAGCATTAAGGATTTAAAAGTTAGTTTCTTGCAATTTAAAAAGCACTATACATTGTATGCAATCTGTATCTGGTGAATCGGTATACCGGTTCCGGCAGGCTTCTATGGTCACCCGATTTCCGATATTGCACGAGCTCGTGAAGTTACTGGGTGACTGTCGCGATATACTATGCAAGTATTTATCATACTTGCAAACGTTAAATATCCGTCCAAGATGCATATGATTATGAAGTGGCTGATAAAGGAACAGCCGCACATCTACGCGCCTATCTCCCAATTACTTGCCGGGCTTGTTCGTGCAATGTCGGGTGACAATAGGAGCCCGCCGGTACCTGTATAGCCCATTGCACATGGAATATCGACATTCAGATTGCGATTTTCTAATTTTAATTTTGGGATCATTGCTATTTGTTAAAAGCTTTTGCTTAATTGGCTTTGCATTTGGTTTGGACAACGAGTACGCATGCGAACTCTTTGTCTGCGTACTCTTTACTAGTACGCGCATTCCTTACATTTGGAAAAATTATCTCAAGCTACAATCATCACCTACAAAATTTATATCAGTAATGTACCCGCAAGGCATATATGCTTATATATATAAACGGAGAACTTTTGCAAATAGTGCATCACACAATTATTACAAAATTATTAAATTAGAAAATGGAAATGGTCGAAATTCAAATATATTAATTTATATACTCAACTAGGCCCTATTTGAAAATATTTTTTTTTGCGAAAGGAACAAATAACTACACACCAATAAACAATACAAATATTGAAATCCGTAAATCAGGAAAGAAACTATTTGTAATGCGTACTCTTAGCGACCGCATACTCTTACCCACCTTTCCAGAACAGTATCAACAAACGGCTGATTTGTTTTACTTCTCGGAGAATGAAATTTTGCGATCTTTTAGCTACCCGTATCAATGTATGATATGGCGTTTCTAAGTTTTGTGCGACCGAAAATTAGCAGCGCCAACCGCTCGCTCTCAAGAATAATCTCATGCAATCGATTATGGCAAGACTTAAGATTAGATTAATAAAGTACGTATACTATATTAAACAACTATTATCTAAGTGTTATTATGACACAAATATAAGAAAATGTGTAATGAAAATAGATACCAGATAGATAACATAATATTAGTACCCTAATGCCACACATAATTAGCTTCCTAAATGCGTCGTTGATTCGCCTGTCAGAGTGTCAGTCATATATGTTACTTTTAGGACGCGTGAAAAGTGTTGTTTCTCAACAGGATGATTAACTGTCCATGCTATTACCCGTACACCCTTTTCGCGCCATTCCGTCACCACGCTACTGCAATAGTAAGATATTAAATAGTATTATAATTAAACCGTGACTTCAGCGAGTACACACCGGATACTGCAGTGATACATTTAGCGCTGCTGTTTTGTAAATAATGTATGAAATTGTGCCTTAATGCTTTATATTTCTTCGTAAACAATTTGAAACCTTATAATTTACTATAATTACATGTATTATATTTAAAATAATAAAAGCCAATATGCATACGAAATAAATAGATTACTTCAGTATTCGTCACTTACTCGCTTAATACACGCTCTAGTAATCATGCACGAGTTACAAAGAATCCACTTGTCACACTAGTAAGTTTTTATAACATACATAATTTCATTACATTCAATACCAACATCAGACCTACAATCTAAAATATCTTTAAAGAACACTACTATTCTGTGCTCATTTACTGCGTAAAGAAAAGTTTATACTTCAATTATAATAGAGGAAACAGTTTTAAAATGAATCTGTTCTATGAAAACTAATAACGGAAAGTAGTGCGTTTCTCTTAAACACTTAATTATGAGTTAGAATATACTGCCATGGATGTTTTTGTAGACAATTTCATACTCACAAAAAAGAACTTACAAATTTGTTCACATCATACTCGATGATAATTGCGTAACAACGTAGGACTAATTTGTGATATTTTTCCTTTTTTTGAGGTGCCATGAAGACGAGCAAAATATGAAATAAATTGTAAAATCTTTTCTTTACCTCATGAAATTTTGCACAAAAAGATCAGCAAGGCTACTGTTCTAATCGTTGCAGTAATAGTTCACTGTTTCTGTTCTATCTGTGTTATACTGTATGTTATGTTTTGGGCAGGTTTCTTTCACCTTCGATTAAAATCTGTCGTTAAAAATCGTCATTTAATCCATATGTCGATTAAATATTCGTCGGTGTTAACTCCTGTTTAGGATAATTATTTTAATCAAAGTTGGAAATACAAATTCTTATTTGTACAACGCATTTATATTCTCAGCAATAATTTTAGTTTGACCTATACACATGAATGGGCATGCGAGACGGACACTGGTAGGGGGAAGCGGTGGAAAGCGTAGAAAAGGAAGGCCAAAAAAGAAATGGTTGGAGAATGTGAAAGCGGACATACGACTATTGGGGATACCGGACTGGGAAAGAAGAGCAACAGATAGGAGGCTATGGAGAGAGATAGTGGAGAGAATTGAAGCCACGGCCCTCGAGGCCTAAAGCGCTTACACTATATGATTCAAAATAGTTTTTATAGCGGTGGCGTACATTTGAAAAATGCTCTGTCAAATGCGATTAATTTTAAAATCAAATGTATTAGCAAATAATAAATATTCTTTGCACGTCTGCCACTACCTTTCTTTCGTTAAACACTTCCAGTACCTCGAAATGTATTTACGAGAATGCTATAAAATACGGCTTCATCGATTATTACTTCTGGATATTTCAAACGAAATTCTTGTAAACATGGTTGACTTCTATACTTCCATTGACCATTTTCGATATATTTATTGCGAAAGTATGACAATAATGAATGCCTTTTGTTGATCAGTAAACACCATTTTTCTAATTCAAAGTAATAAGTTACTGCCAACGACAATTTAACATTCAAGCTAACCGAAATTCTGATATTAATTACATTTGAGAGTTTAAGTAAATTATATTAAGCTAAGCCATACGTTTTTCAAATATATGTAATCCATAGCCACCGCTTATAAAAAGTATTTTGAATCATATAATATATATATATATATATACACATGATTGTGTTACACATTCTAAGCTAACTAGTAGGATTTTTAACGTTTTCCCCCTGGGAGAACTAGTTCTGCACTAGCACTCAAGGTCAAATATAGTGGTGTAGACGCATCGCCACTCCTACGTAACACTGTACTATTTTCCTAAAAATGCACTGAGTCAGTGCTGGCTGTTCCTATCGACCACCAGCATCACCAAGCAAGAATTGTACGTTTTCCAATGGGAAAATAGTACAGTCTTACGTAGGAGTGGCGATGCATCTACGTCACTATATTTGACCTTGAGTGCTAGTGGAGGACTAGTTCTCCCAAAGAAAAACGCTATTTGATAATAGTAAGGGACGCAACGACGACTAAATTATAGAAATAAAGATTGTAATAAAATTAATGCAATCTACAGACACTTTATTTTGAGATCGTTACAACGGTAGTGTTAAATTATGTTTGTATGTACATATTACGTCGATATTTTAATCTAGCCTCTTTTTTCATGATAGTACATATTTTCATTACATTTTAATTTTTTTGCAGTGAATTACGTACTTCTTTAAATAAAAACATACGACATACAAAGCATAAAAAACAGCTGTATTTAATTGTGTCAACATCCAATATGGCGGCCATAACAACAAATGAAATCACTAGTAGTCAAAGCAAGACGAAACGCTTTAAGTAAAATTCGTCTTATAATAGAGCATAGAAAAGACCCTGTAGAATGTATTAGTTTTATTACTTGTTCTACAATAGTTGCTTCGAAAAAAAAGTTGTGTGTTTCATCATAGTACATCATACCTGTTCTTTCGTTGGACCTTTGCCGATACGTCATTAGTTATCCATTATCAGCTAAGCCACAGGATTATATGGTCTCCTTGACTAACATGAAATGTAGAAAGTGACAGGTTTGTCTGATTCGACTAGATTCGTATAAAAAAATGGCGGAAATTCATGACGTATCGGCAAAGATCCAGCGAAAGAACTGTACTTACAATATCCATTTTAACTTTCTTAAGCTGGTTTTACACTTGTCAATTTCTTGATCAATTTTTAGATCTTAAAATTGATCAATTTCTAGTTCTTGAAATAGAACTTATTCTCGTATTACACTTATCAATAATTTTGAAGATATTTTTAAGATCTTTTTATTGGTGAATTTCAAGTTCTTAAATAAGAACTTACTATTGCATTACACCTATCAATAAATTGAACTAAGAAAGCCACTGTGAAGGAAGTTTCGAATCTTTAATGTTAACAGCAGTGGTAATAGTTTACTCTCTCCGTCACTATAAGATTTGTTATTTATGCATATCCTATGTTAAAAGGTTATGTGAGTGAAGATCACATCATAGACGGATCACATAAAGACTTTTAATGTGTACAAGTTTATTACAGCTGATTATTCGTGGTAATTGCGATAATTCAGAGAGTACCTAGTTATTATATTTGTAGTCTAAGCGATATATGTATGTATATAGTTTGAGGATCTACTGGAAAATCGTTCTCTACTAAATTTGTTTCCCTTTTTCGCAATCAACCATGGTCTAACCCACCACCTCCTTGTTACTCTTGCTTGTTAATATTTTTCGTTGCCATTTTGAACTTACTCTCTGCATTAAAGCTGCAAATTCAAAATTTCAAATAATCTATACGAATTTAGTAATTCATAATTACAATTATTACATTCTCGTTCAACGAATTCTAATTGTTGAAATTTGAATTAAAGTAAGTTTAGAATTACTTTCATACAAGTGTCGCAGGTTAGCACTGTCGGTCACTATCCACTATTAAAACAAAAATTACTATAAAATTGAAGTTAAATTGACGCAAAAATAGAACATGTTCTAATTCTTCAATTTCTAGAACTTACCCAAGTTCTTTAAATTGATCTATTTATTGATAAATGTAAAGCTACCAGCTACAAGCTTAAAATTGAAGAGAACTAGAACTAGAAATTGAACTTGAAATTGACAAATGTAAAAACTTAACTTGACGTCAAGTCGTCTAAGTTCTAGAAATTGATCAAGAAATTGACAAGTGTAAAACCAGCTTTAAATAGAAACATATGATTGGTGATACACAAGGTATCCGAAAAATTAGCTCTAGTTGATGGTGTCAACATCCAATATGGCGGCCATAAGAACAAATGAAGATGACGATGGTTAATGCAAGACGAAATGATTTAAATAAAATTAATCTTTTTTTATTATCTTCTCTACAATAATAATTTCAGGAAAGTGTTTTTCTGTTTTTTGGAAATATTTCAAAACTACAACTAGTCGGAAAACTTGAAACTTTGCTTCAATTTAATCGACATTGTATCTCTTATCGTTTTACAGATCGTAGGATTAGCATCGAATTTGTAACAGCCTTTATATATTCCGCACAGCTAAGCTTATCTATTCCAAACTGTGTGTACAGTGGAAACTGTCTCAAAAGGCTCGTGTTCCTAAGAATATTATTGGAAATACTATTGTTTTCTTTCAGGTAGTATGTATGTATGTATTTTTCCTCACATAAATACATAAGTTTATACTATTTCTGTCTGCTAAGCTAAATGAATATCTTACATATTATATTGACTTTTTTCCAATTTAAACCCATTTAAGAACCAGCTTGGTGTTCCATACATCAATGATTATACGAAAGACGTACATATTGATAATTCAACACTTACCCACATATAGCATCCTTATGTAACAATATAAAAGATATTCCCATTAAGTAGTAAGTAATTGTAGACAATAAAAATTCATGCACTTTGTCACATATAACGTTGAAAATATGTTTATAAAATACGGTCGACCTTCTAGGCCCTTTACCGGCGGCGTAACTATACGAAACATGTGAGAACGCATAAGGTCTCCAAGCCAACGAACAGACAATTTTTGGATTCTTTCGTCGTATCTATAAACATATCTGTGTTTCACACTTGCAATTTAAAATTAACAATTTATAACTTACTAAATATATAATGTTCGGGAAAAATGATGTAGTAATTGCACGTATATATAATGAAGGATATTTTTCATAAAGATCCAAGACCACCTTAACCATCTACAACAGAATTACAATAAAATTTACGTTATACTACTACTATTCAGACTATCATGGACAGACATTGTAAGATCATTTTCGGTACTTTTTTTATATTTCATCATATCCTTTATATTATTACACCTTAATAAAATTGACATTTATTTTATTTTTTATAAATGTTAATTTTATTCCACTGAAGAAGTTGTTACGAAGACCAGATTATATATATTGGAATAAATTTGACTTTTGTTCGAATTGCAGTGTTATCATTGACCTAACAAGTGGAAAAACTATCTGGATAATAAGGTAGATGCTAATGCTGAAATCTGCGTATAAAGTTATCATAAATAAAAATACATGCCGATTCTAAATATACAGATTGTCTACTTAAGTTGCCATATGAAAAAGTTAGTTATGTTTTACGAAAAAAAGTTATTCTTTATAAAAATTCTCTCTACTTTCGAAAACAATAATATTCGGCTATTCACAGTTAACATCGAATGTACAGGTGTCCACAAAGCAAAAAAGTTCGAAATGAATTTTTTTTGCCCCCTCAATTTTAAATTACATTTTGCAAATCCTACTTGTAAATACGTTATCTCTTTCCTTAATTAAAGAGTCTTCATACTTCAAATGTTTATTGCTGATCCGTAACCTTTTACCGACGCATGCTAATGAATAATATGTGACAAAATAATTAATATAGAACGTTTATTTTTCACACATACATGTACATTACAAATACAATTATTATTGTCGTAAGTAGCAACGGTTACCTTCAGTTCGCTACTGCCTCAACATATCCACCTTCGTGTTCAATACATGTCATTGTTCTTTTCCAAAATTCTCGTACCACTCTCCTGCATATCTCGGCAGTAATGTCGTGAACCGTTTCCTATTTTATCCCTTCTAAAAGGTCTACATTTCTAAAATGTCCTTGTTGATACACATTCTCTTTTAAGTAACCCCGGAAGAAAAAATCTATAGTGCGGTTAAGTCGGGAGATCGGGCGGGGCAAAATATTACAGAATACCTATGCATGACTCGTCTATTAGAAAAATCGTCATGGTATGCCTACTGTGACATAATGCACCGTCCTGCTGGAACCATATCTGTTGACGTTCATATATGGGTAGATCAATTGCAATATCAGCTAACTCATTTTACAAAAAGTCCAAGTAACGATCTGCGTTCAGAGTGTTCCGAAAAAAGAAAGGCCCAATTAACTTATCTTTATAAATTCCATACCACACTTTGGTTTTGAATGAATACCGATCACGAATTTTTATGGAAAAATGAAGGTTTTGATCACTCCACCACTTACAGATTTGCAAACTGACTGCACCATTGGAATTAAACGTTGCTAAGTCAGAAAATGTAATACGTCTTGCCATGAAACGGTCACCTTTGTCTGTCATAAGCTCTTGGTTGTAAATGTGTATGAATAAATTCTGGCTTATACGGACAAAACCTACTCTCTTTTAAAATTTGTGCAACTCTATCTTTGCCTATAGGACTAGGTAGAAACGAATATTTAGGATTTTCAATTTTTTCTCACTGTTGACTAGTGAATATGTTTTTGTGGATGTCGGTGATTAAAGATACTTGTCACCCAGTATTGATACAGCTTTTATTCTCTCTGCTAAACTCAATGTCGCCAGCATATTTGTTTATTTGTTACTACACTCACGTTCAGAAAGAAAAATGTTGTCAGAGTAAACTAGATTCTAAAATATTCTGTTTATTTTTGTGAAGAGTAGAAAATTCATTATTTTGTTGGGTGTTACTTTATTATTGTTATTATTATTTTGTTTATTTACATGCAATGCTAAAATAATACAAATAGGCGATTAAACATTTGCAATATGATGACTGTTGAACTTCTACTGTGCTTGTATTGCCTGTTATTATTGTCAATATTTATGATTATCCCAACTTATAGAGATTAAAAAACTTGTTGGGTAGATATCGGCAGTAACCAATTATTTATTAGATGCACGATATTATATTTGAGATGAAATGTCTTGCCATACGTTACTAGTTGTCCATATTACAATATCTTTAATATCTTTTTATGCAAATTTAATCATTATTTTAAGTTATTTTATTTGAAATTGTTAAATATTCATCTCAGAATTAAGGTTTAAAATAAAGCATTCGTTGCTTGCTGTACATACCTGCATGTTATTGTCTTTGATATCAATAAACATGTTTTGATCAGAATCTATTAATTGCTTGACAGTCTCATCTAAAGTTGGAATAGTAGTACCTTGATACCGATCCCTAAAATAATAAATTTTTAGACAAAGTGGTTGGAATAATAAGATTGTGTATTTAACTTGAAGGAATGTTTAACAGAAATATCAAGTTGCTTCAATTCATCATATGTCTTATCTCGTATTAAATCACAACAGTCAGTCATTCTCTCCAAAGTATCATCATGAAATAAAACAGGAATATTATCCTTTGTGAGAGTGATATCAAACTCAATAAAATTTACTCCTTTATCATTACACTGAAAACAATTGCATATTAGTAAACACCAACATATATATGCAATGTATATATTTTATTAAGAATACCATTTTAAATGCGATAAGACTGTTTTCTGGAGCATCCAAGCCTGCACCTCTATGAGCAATCGTTTTAATAATCCCATTTTCAGTTGTCATATCTTCCAATGAAGGATCTTTTCCAATAATTGCTTCTACCTGTCCCTTGTCAGGCATAGGCACTCTCAAAAAATGTACACATACAAAAAACAACAATACGACGATGGCGCCTAAGGGAATAACTTTAAATATTACATCAAAGCATAAACTCAACAATCCGAAAAATACAATTCCAACTTTAAGAGAATCTTGCATCAATTTAACATACATTTCAAAATATAATTATGTATATCCTATTCGATCAAGTTGTAAGCAAAGTTAATCATCGATCACTTACAGTCAAATAAATGGAAACAAAAACTGTTGAAATAGTGCGCGCGCAGAGAAATGTTTACCTACCTTCAAATATAAACAAAAACCCTAATTGAGTTGTTTTTAAAATCTGGCTCAAGTATATTGAAAGCGGAGTTTTTGTGACCGTATTTATCGAATTAAAATTCGAGGTAGTATATCTATTAAATATTGTACTCGAAGTGTAAATATTCTTTTTTAAGATATATTCATACAAAAGCGGCGCTTCATAAATATGATAACGTGAACAAATTTTGAAAATTTGAATAATTTGTCTTCTATTACATATCCTAAACATGAACATGATAATAAATATAATTGTAACCACAATAACTTGTGTATTGATGACAGCTACGTACACCTGACGTACACATTCAGACAGATTCGACAGGGACAGGTAGTCGTATCGGTCGTATCCTGTTGTATCTTCACTATTTTATCAAAGTATTGAGAAATAAGTACGAGTACCTACTTCCCACTTTTATTTTTGTTTAGATTAAATACTTTACCCCCACTTTTATATTTGTTTACACGGTTTACTCTCTTTCTTCAATAAAAAACGACAGCATGATGAAAATTATCAGTAGTAGAATATCCCTAGGACAGTGATAATGGTGATAATCACGAAATAATTTTATTAGTTTCCGAGAGCACGTTGCTTGGTAACATCCCAGCCCGACGCCGTAGGCGGAAGGATGTTACCTAAAGAAACGTGCTAGAGGAAACTAATAAAATTATGAGGATTTATCTCTGTACGTGGGATATTTGGTCAGAAAATTTTTGGCTTTTTAAATTAACGTTAACATTTATTTATTAAAACAACAATTATTGAAAGTACAATTTGAGAAACTAAAGGAGCTTGCAGAAGTTGTTGAATTTATTTCCAATTTATCTATAGATATTTTCACTATTTAGTTCTCCAAATCGTGACATTTTGAAAATTAAATTTGAAACTGTCGAAAGTTTTACATAAGCAGTGATATGACATTAAGTCAGGTGACAGCCGGGGTGTTATCGCTAGTGATAACATTCCGGGGTAGTTATCAGTATAATCAAATGTTGATTGGATATCCTGATACATGTGACATAATAGGATTAATTTTGATTGGTCGAAAATTGAATCCAAAAATTTTCAATTATAATCAGGGGGTGTGTTTCAAAATTAGTAACTACGTTCTGTGCGCGTTCAACGTTGGACGTCCGACTGTAGATTTGGATACATTCTAGTTGCACAACCAGAATTTTGAAACGGCGGCAAAACACACGACGTCCGACCTTATTTTTGAAACGCACCCCTGGATACACATACCGGTTCCGGCAGGCTTCTATGGTCACCCGATTTCCTATATTGCACGAGCTCGTGAACTTACTGGGTGACTGTCGCGATATACTGTGAGCAGTCTGCAGTATCTACTCACTATAACTAACTGTAACTAACTAACACATTATTTATCATACTTGCAACCGTTAAATATCCGTACAAGACGCATATAATGATGAAGGCTGATAAAGGAACAGCCGCACATCTACGCGCCTATCTCCCAATTACTTGCCGCGCTTGTTCGTGCATGTATAGAGGTATGAGAGGTATGCTCGTTTCAAAACGAAATATTTACATGCACAAAACAAATTGTCGGCTAACTTAATTCTTCGTCATTGATCAATGTTGTGTGTCAATAAATATCGAATTATTGCACGAATGAATAAAGTCACCGAACAGTTTCCAGCGATTTGTTGTAACAATAAACAGTTTTATTATTACAATGAAATTGTTGGATATCAACGTTCTTTTAGTAGTTATTTTCATTATTAGTAAGTTGGTAGTATTGACAGTTACACGGAAATGTAGTAGAGTTGAGATAGAGTAATGTCGTATCGGTGTATCGTTTACATAGTTTACATATATTAGTAATTATAAAGTACGTATAATAAAACAAACAAAGTACAAATAGTGTATTAATCTTAACATGGTAACAAGAGTCTGTAGTTCGGAATAGAGTTGTGTTGTGTAGGTGAAGTAGTTTGTAGAATAAATTACACGTACTAAGGAACAGAATCATAATGGCGGAAGAAGACAAGCGAGAACATTTACCCTTATTCGCGGGAAACAATTGGAATAAATGGAAATTCAGATTAACTCTTTTCCTGGAGAGCAAAGACGTAGAAACAATATTAAAAGTACCGATACCAACAGAAGAGGCACAAAAAAGGAATGGAAAAAGAAGGATTTAAAAGCGAGAAACATAATTGTACAATGCATGTCAGACTCACAGGCTAGAACTAATAATAAATGAACCAACCGCAAGAGAAATGATAGAAAAATTAGACTCAATATATAAACCGATTTCGACAACATTACGATGTTGATAAGGATAAAGAGAAAGATGAAGATAAGTCTACAATCACACCTCGACAAAGAAAGACTGTTGATTTGTTAACGTCTAATAGCGTTTTCCTTTGGGAGAACTAGTTCTGCACTTTGCACTAACCTGGTGCCGCGTTAGTTGACGTCATTATTGATTCTGCACTTGATCCGTGCTCTATAAAACCCGCGTTACTTTCAAAATATCAAATGAATGTTATGTTGGTATAACGATTGCTGATCATAGCAAATCGTTCAGTATTTAGATATAACATAAATCTCCAGCTTTTTAATAACCTCTTCTTCTGTAAAATTATGTACAACATCCTCTACATACGCCTCTATTTTTGGCTTTTTCCGATTTTCATAATTCAGCTCATCCTCTGAAGTTGATGAAGAAGAATTTAATAATTCTATTATTTGTTCATCTTCACTCGAAGTATTATTTTCATAATATTTTCGGCCATAACGACAAAATATTGATTTTGTATATATTATATGGTATATATTGTAAAGTATAATAAACATAACTGAATTACATGTAATAACTTCACGTTGCACTAGGAGTGTACCCGTAAATTTCGAGAGGTCCAGTTTTTGCACTCAAGGGCAAATATAGTGACGTAGACGCATCGTCACTCCTACGTAAAACTGCACTATTTTCCCAATGGAAAACGTACAATTCTTGCACAGAGCTAGTGCTTGGCCGATAGGAACAGTCAGCACTGACCCAGTGCATTTTTAGTGCGCACTAAATTGCCGAAAGGAAAACGCTATAAGACAGGCGGTGCTTATATACCACCAGCAAAACTACGAATGATGCAAGCAGAGATTACGGATAAATCTTCAGCTGCTTATCAGAGAATTGCTTGGAAAGCTTTAAAGAAATCAATTCATGGATACATAAACAAAGTAAATACTTCTAATATTGGGATTATTGCACGTGAATTATTACATGACGATATAGTTCGAGGTCGTGGATTGTTGTGTAAATCGTTAATACAGGCTCAAGCAGCATCTCCAACTTTTACAAATGTTTACGCTGCTCTAGTGGCCGTTATAAATTCCAAATTTCCTAATATAGGAGAATTGTTACTGAAAAGGTTGGTGTTACAGTTTAAGCGGGGTTTCAAACAGAATAACAAGCTGATTTGTATATCAGGAGCAACGTTCATAGCACATCTTGTTAATCAAAGGGTGGCGCATGAAATTTTAGCTTTAGAGATATTAACGTTGTTAGTAGAATCACCGACAGATGATTCGGTGGAGGTTGCTATATCATTTTTGAAGGAGAGTGGGCAGAAGCTAACTGAAGTATCCAGTAAAGGAATAAATGCGATATTTGAGATGCTGCGGAATATTTTACACGAAGGCAAGTTAGAGAAACGAATCCAGTACATGATCGAAGTTATGTTTCAAATAAGAAAGGACGGCTTTAAGGATCATGCGGCAATTATCGAGGAATTGGATATTGTCGAGGAAGAAGATCAGTTCACACATTTAATTACGTTAGACGACGTTAAAGCCACAAATTCTGAAGATGTTCTTAATGTTTTTAAATTCGATGATAAATATGAAGAAAACGAGGGAAAAATATAAGTTTTTTTGGTTACTGTAATTTGATTTAGTTTAATTTAATTTAATGTTTTAAGTGTAAAACTTCTAAAAGAAAGGAGGTGTGTTGGATATCAACGTTCTTTTAGTAGTTATTTTCATTATTAGTAAGTTGGTAGTATTGACAGTTACACAGAAATGTACTGTTACGTTTTAGGGTTTTTAAATAATCTTCAGGCGATAATATTTTCACAGAAGTATTTATTTAAACTAATTTAACACTTAAGAATTACTTGGT
>SMLS01061100.1:0-11202 GCA_004785975.1 Popillia japonica
AGCTGGGTAAAAGGTAAGAGCATAGCTACATATCTATGCCATTTGGTAGGCCTATGATTTGGCGAGAACAAAAGGATCATTCGAGAGACTGCTATTTCTGCTGTACAAAGACCTTCGGGTTTTCCAGTAAAAATAAGAATAAAATTACCTATCTTAATTTACCTTCTGCCACTCGGCCAGTTCCTCATTCGGAACCTTTGCCAGTACCAAGTCCTATGGATGTTTCGAACCAAGAACATGTTGAAACCAAGAAAGAGGAATATATTTCAGAGTTGTCGGACACAGATGAAGAATATTTGCCATCTGCACTCAAAGTAGTTGCAATTCTACTTGGTCTACAACTTCAAGAAGTATTGCTGTTTCCTTTGTGAATGGGATAGTCGAGCGAGAAATTTGCAATATACTGTTAAGCAATGACCAACCAGAATACAATATTCTCCTGAAGAAAATAACATAGTCCCTATTCGCTGGTGGAGCCTCATAAAATACTTTAACCGCAATTACACATAAAATCAGGTTTGATGAAGAATTTCATCAAAGCATTGGACAAAGAGGGACCAGGATTTCGGTACCTTAAACACAAATTTCCTAATATGTCTGACGCAAAACTTAAAGAGGGGATTTTTATAGGACCCCAGATTAAACTGTTAGCAACAGGATCGAGAATTTGACATCCTCTTGAGCGATTTCGAACGGACTGCTTTGGATGCATTTAAAAGTGTGACAAAGAATTTCTTAGGAAATGAAAAATCTAAAGATTACGAGGAAATTGTTAGTGAACTTCTTAGAAGTTACCATGCATTAGGCTGTAATATGAGTCCTAAAATACATTTCTTGCATTCGCACCTGAACTTCTTTCCCCCTAATCTTGGCGATGTTAGTGACGAGCATGGGGCGGGATGCTTGCTGACTACTGTTGGACTTTATTTTCGGAATGTTCTTCATCCCAATATAAAAGAAAAGTGAAAAGAAAGACTGTCTAAATACGTCCCAAAATAGCATATCCTTAGTTAGTGGTAGTATTGTATGATCAATATGAATTTCATTTGTTTATAATACCAGACGTGATAGAAGAAATTTGTTTTTATAATAATTATTAGTAATATAAAACAAAATAAATTTGTATATAATTCATAAAATAAAAAAATGAAAATTTGTTGTTCTGCGATAATATAACTAACTATAATGTAACTAACTTTTCATTAGACGAATTAATTTATAATGCAGAATATATTATTCAAAATTCAGTAGAATTTCATACACAAAACATTGCGGAACAAGTTACTTTACATAATATCCAATTACAAAAATAGATTATAATTATTTGAAACGAATTAAATATAATGTTAATAGTATTTGAATGAATGAAAAATAGATCAGTAGGTACATAAAGGTCAGAAAAATACATATATTATACCTATGTTTTAATAAATTAAAACTACCTAAATTCATTATTTTGCGATTGCGTGAATATTAAAAAATATAAATTTCGTTAAAATACTGTTTCATTTAAATCGTTTCTTAATAAGACATCGGAAACAATTCGTTTTCATATAAATAGAATCTCATTATCCAGATAGTTTTTCCACTTTTTAGGTCAATGATAACACTGCAATTCTCACAAAGATCAAATTTATTCCAAAACCTTTACAATATATACAATATATGGAATTTTATTCCACTGACGAAGTTGTTAGGAAAACCAGATTATACAGGGCAATCCAAATTAAGTGTTCACCATTGGTAACTTTGTTATTATTCAAGATGCAAGATTATTTAAATTAGCAAACTTGTAGTACTTTTAACGCTCTTTTAGACGGAAGAATTAAAAAAACAAATGAGCAGCGCGTTTTCGAGTTTAGCCAAAAAATATGTTTTTTTCAAATGGAAACCTTTGTATATTATATCATTTTCTGCTAGAACTTTAATTTCTAAACAAACAATCTTATAAGGAATTTTTCACTGGGATTAAAAATAATGAAGTTATGATGCATAAACGAAACCAGCTAATAGTATATTATGACACTAGTGCATAATCGAGCTTTTAAAGCACGAGTAACGAGTTTAAAGCCACGACGCGAAGCGCAGTGGCTTTAACGTTACGAGTGCTAATTATGCACTGTGTCATACGATATTTTTTAGTATAAATGCAACAATAATTTTAACTAGAAGAAATCAAATCAATAATTTCAATACATTTTATCGAGTGAGATGTGTCTCTATATTATGTCATTTGACATTTCACTTAATTATTAAACATCATTGTTGTATTAATAATGTCGACAGAAATTCAAAAACTAGCTGCTGAAGCTGAATTAAGTTTAGGTAATACCTGCAAAGTCCAAATAATAATTCAAACCAATAATCAATAATTCGAATACATATTATCAAGTGACATGTACCTATATGTCATTTGACATTTCCTGACATTTCACTGTACTATTAAACGCTTGGGATTGGCTGTTACCAAGCAACCTTTACAGCACGCCGTGTGATAAACGCCCGATTATGCACGCTTATGGGTGTGTTTTGATTGGTTTGTGATACTAAAAATAAGTTTTATAAACTTTATTTTATACGTAAACTGATCATTAAAAGAAAATAAAAATCACTGATTTTTTCATAGAAGATGTTCAAAAATACCACCTTGTTGTTCAATACATTTTTGTACACGCTTCCGAACTTCTCGAACTGCCTTCAGTATGGTCTTACCATCTGTTTGGTTTATCTTTTTACTAACTGCAATCTTAAGGGGCCCATCAATAAAAATCAAGTGGCGTTAGATCTGGCGATCAGGGAGATGCGAGTTGATGAGTGCCGTCTCTACTTGTGCGCAGGTGCGCCATCCTACTGAAAATGCACAATCTGTCTACTTATTCAAAATTTCAGTCAAAAATTTTATGTACCTTTCACCAGTTAGAGTGCCCTCATAAAAGAAAGCACCAACAATCCTTGAATCAATTAATTTTTTTGTATTGTAGGTACATTCCAGAATTTGAGATATTCGATTCATCGGTCCATAAAATATAATGAAAGTTGTTTACATTTGGCTACAAAAGTTAAGATACCAGTGGCAAAAAAACATTCTTCTCTCTGGATCCCGTGGCAAAAAAACTTAAACTGGTTTGTACCTATGAGGAATGAATTTGTGTTTCCTCGGAATCCTATGCACAGTACCATGACTCAAATCAGATTCAGTGGCAATATATAATATGGAATTCTCACGGTTGGCCTCAAAATATGCGATAACTGCAATTTCCTTGCCCTCGCTTATTATAAGTCCTTTTTGTCCTTGTTTTGGCAAAAACACTCTCATTGCCTCTAAATTGTCGGTACAGTCTCAGAAAATATTGTTCATGTGGTTGTGTTCGGAGTGGATATAATTCAGCGTAGTGTTCTTTTGCCCTCCGAGAGGATTTTCTGCACACTAAATAAGATTCTGACATCTCACACTTTTCTGCATGGGTAAAAATCATTTTTTTGTCAAATTAATAACTAGCACAATGAAATTTATGTGTGAAAAACTAATAAAACTGTACTAACATTTGACGTTTGGTAGAAAGACTTATCGTCGTTTTCATAGATACATAGAAATGCACTTGACGTAACTGTTTTTGTTTATTCATTATAACTCAAGTATTTTTAATCCCAGTAAAAAATTTCTTATAAGATTTTTTTTTTAATTGGAGTTCTAGCAGAAAATTATATAATATACAGGGGTTTCCATTTGAAAGAAACATATTTTTCGGTAAAACTCGAAAACGCGCTGCTTATTTGTTTTTTTATTCCTCCGTCTAAAAGAGCGTTAGAAGTACTATACGTTTGCTACTTTCAACAATCGTGCATCTTTAATAATAACAAAGTTACCAATGGTGAACACTTAATTTGGATTGCCCTGTATAATATATTGTAAAGGTTTTGGAATAAATTTGATCTTTGTTCGAATTGCAGTGTTATCATTCACCTAAAAAGTGGAAAAACTATCTGGATAATAAGATAAGTTAAAAAAGGTCATAAAAATACATATACTATAAATAGAATCGTGTTATTATAACATATAATACACCTTGGGTCTATCTGTAAGCGTCAACGAGTAAAAAAATTATTTCTCATGTCACAAACTTCGACGCATACTGTACAGCGGCAGCCGATCAGTGCAGGATTTATCTGACGATTACAGGCGTGTGTTCTTGCAAATGGGCAACACATCGAGCCTTTCCTGTAATACATTTTCTCCTGTCTCTCAAAAAGGTCCTTTTTAGGACCACCAATTTATCACAAATAAAAGAAAATAACTGAATTTTGTAGTAGCGTTTACGAAAGAGCTTAAAGCGCCATAACATAATTGATTTTCACTCTAACTTCAACATAACACCGATTTTATTGTCATAACATTATTTAAAAAAACGCAAAGGTACCTTTATTTTTAAAACGTATGGCCATTGACTTCGTACGATACAATGGTCAAATGTAGTTCAAGGTCGTATTAACATATGATGCTTGGCTTGCATCTGTGCTTCTATTGAATACGTGTACAGTATGGTGTAAGAGAAATGACACCACGCTTCAATTTCAAAGTATTAAATAATTCGTTTTCATCGTTGTTTTCAGTTACCCTAAATTTTTGATATGGTTTTTTGGTTATTTAAGAAGCAATATGGATGAGTTTTCTTGTACAGTTTGACCAAATAAGGTTTTTTAGAAATATTTTTTTTTCTCGTTTACGCTTACAGATAGACCCAAGATGTATTATATGTTTCTGTTTCTAAATCGTTGTAGCTGTCATCCCTTAAAAGCATGCTTTGTATATCGCGGACACCCTGTATATATACATCTGTAAACGCTATTGAGGACGAAAATGTAATTCCTAATCATTCTCTAACAACTCATTTAATTACAATACATTTGTGAACTCGATTAAAAACGAAAATTCAATTCCACATCATTCTGTCGTCAATGTTAAGAATAGATGACCATGGATTTTGACCAAATTTTGTATAAAGCGTGTACGAGACAAAAAAATACACAAAATGTAATAAAATTATCTGGTTAAATTATTATATAATTATATGCTAATGCTCATAGGAATGAGAATGATGCATTTCTCGCTTATTTTCTACCAACTCGTTAAGTTGTTCTAGGATGTAAATACTTTCTCATGCCCACTTGGGTAATTACTTTCCATTACTCTCGTTACCAGCAAATAGAGTTTTGCGCAAGAATCAAGTCCTTTATTTTCTCATTTTCTTACTCTACATCTCTTTTGTTATGAATCAATAACAATTTCCTCGCCTCCTGCTGTGTGCGAAAGCGAACTCTACATTTAACTATTAGCATGACTGTTATTTCCAAACAATCTTTTAAACTGTGGACTGATTCCGTTTTACACCCTAACATTATTTCTCATTTAGAGACGCCAATCGATTGGTGATAATGTCGTTCTAATTGGATATTATCGATGGTTTTTAGCAAAATTCTGTTCCATTTATTAGCTCCAATTCGGGAATATTCTAGTCTATGATAAATAGGTCAACATTACTTCGTCGTACTTACCTACGTTGTATCATGTAAATGCTAGAAGAGCGATATGTTTAGGAAGCAGCACCATCTCTAGACTTGTTTTGTGAGCTACACAGCACGTGCTATTGAGCAGACTCTACTCTAAAAATGCACAAAATTACTATTGCTGCTGGCTGCTGTCTATAACATCCCTGTAGACCTATTTCGATTATCGGCCCTACACACTATAACTACATATATACCCACGTAGGAATTTATGCTTGCCTGAAGCATTATTATTTCTTTGAGCAAATTGTCAATTGTGTGACTCACCCAGCGGCAATATTTACAGAAAGTACATGTCTTAGCAGAGTAACCTAACCGTTTGTGACTTGACTAACTATGTATAACCGTAACATATGCATCTGAGACCGATGACGTAAGTCGTGTATAGTTCGGCGTAGCGATTTGCTTTACTGATGGTACGTACTGAACGGTTCCAAATAGGCCACTAATGTCAAAGGATGATTTATGCAGCAGCTTTCACTGAAATTTCTTCTATTTGCAATCTTCCCATTCATCTAACGCACCAATGCTACATTTTCGATAGAGTATTCATACGAATACCGTCCTTTTCCATGTTCAAAAACGCGCAATGCACTCATACGCCGATGCCAATCGTAAATCTCAACAAAAATCAGGTAGGTACCACATCACCTAACGAATAATACTACGCATCTTTCAGTCATTGAAACTTATTTACTACAAAACTACACAACTATCTGTACCCACGATTTCCATTCAATTCTTGTATAATCGTTTATAGGGTTAAAGTTGAGTATATCGCAACCCCGTACAATTCCTGACACAGTTGAAGTTTGTAAATTACTTACAGTTTACTGCGTCGAAGTCAATATTCACTCAATATTCCAACATTTGATTTATTTGAACTCCATACTCATGGCCTATTTTCCTTTTTCCATTTGTCTTTTTCCAGCGCCCTGCAGCTATCTCGTTTTCCTAGTTTATCCACTATTACGTTTAGCAACTATAGATGGCGCTTAAACATAGTGCAAATTAATTTACGAAATTTCAACTGCTCTACCAAGGCTCGTTAACTGCGAATAATGTTTCCGGTGCATTCATTACTATGATTTACTGCAAAATAGCTTAATAATTCAGAAAAATGTGTAAATTAAAAATCGGTAATATGCCCAATTCAATGAAAAGTTGAATATACGGAAATGGAGCTCCCAAAAATACAGTCTATAGATTAAGTGCAATAAGAAAAAATAAGACTATTGGTATTAATTGACTGATTATTCAATAATAGTATTTTTACTTCATCCGGGTTAACTAGTTTATTATGAAAATTATTGAAGTAATTGCTTCCAAATTTGCGACATTTGCACACTGCTTCTTGGATGGTGAATGAATGGTAGATCAACTAAGAACTAGTATCTAATGAGAAGTATCAAAGGTGCCGTCGACAACATTCAAAAATCTGATCATATAACTAGCCGCCGCGCTTGAATCTGCGGGTGTCAAATTATTTCTGAAAACGGTGGCGTTTGAATAACACACACAACGCATCTCGTGCATAGAGCAATTAATTTGTAGAAAAAGTAACAGTGATATGTCAATGTTAGAACAACTTTTATTAATAAACCACTATTCCACTATACCAGCACAAACACCAAATCATTGCTTGCGTAGACGACATAGCGCTACTAACCCGATCAGAGACAGAATCATTAAGAATAACTACTAGCCTAGCCAGTATAGCAAAGGAGTATGGACTATATACTAACGAGGGCAAAACCAAGTACATGTGCATGGATGGAAAAAAAACCAGAGAAAAAACAGGGTTAAAAATTATGTGTGACAACAACAAACAATACAGTTTTGAAGAAATAGAAAAGTTTGAATACCTGGGAGTAACTGTGACAAACCGCAACGAAGAAGACCACGAAATAAGCAAAAGAATTGGGAAAGGAAGCAAGGCGGCTGGCGCGATAAGAAGTTTGCAAAGGTCGAAACTGGTATCAAGAACAGCAAAGATACGATTGTACACAACAGTAATCCGTCCAGCAGTGATGTATTGCTCCGGGAGGCAGGAGGCCAGGAGGCAAATAAACTGGAAGCGTGGGAAAGGAAAATGTTGCGGGGAATCTAGGGCGGTATTAAAGATACATTAGAGAATGCGAGACGACGAACAAACAAAGAAATTACAGACATGTATGGTAAACCCATTAACCCAAAGTATCAGGGCACAGAGAGCAAGATGGTTGGGGCATGTAGTCAGAATTAATCCAAACAGAATTCCGAGAAGAATCCTACAAAGTGGAGAAGGAGGAAAGAAAAAGAAGGGACGACCGAAAAAGAAGTAGCTGGAAGCAGTGAAAATAGACCTGAAAAATAGTGGAGTCAAGCTGTGGGAAGAGAAAGCCCGAGACCGGGATAAATGAAGAAAAATTCTGAAAAGCATTGAACACACTACCTACTAAGGACCAAAGAAGCCATGGGCCGGCTCGGCCTGTAGCGCTGATATATATATATATTCTAGATGCTTACGAACTATACGCTACCACACAAATAATATTGTAACGAACTACAGTGTTCGTCGCAGGAGAAACAATTTTTAGAATTAATTTCAGTTATATTTTTTTGCGCGAGTTAATTTAATTTATTAATTATTAATTATTTATTTAATTGTTTTCTTGCACTTGTAAATATATGCAACTACTTTTGAACTAACCTGTATGTGTCCAGTTTTGATATGCTGTGTATGTTTTAACCATGCTCTTGCTTGTGATGTCATGCCACAAAAAGGTACTGGCCAGGATATATAACGGCCGCGTTTTGATGTTAAAATACACTTGCTTTCCAGCTCTCTCCCCTTTCCTAACTGACTGCCGGAGCCGATTGAGTTGGCCAGCAGATCCTGACCGTTGGGTGAGCTGAAGCTTTGTTGGCCCCAAATGATCTGTGGTGGGTGCCGAGTTTTCGTTGGCCATTGCAGAACCATTCAGATCCTGACCGTTGGGTGACCCGAAGCTTCGTTGGCCGCAAAGTGTTTTGTGGTGTATGCCGAGTGTTCGTTGGCCACTGCAGAACCATCACCGTTCCATTCGTGGGGCGCGCCGAGTTTACGTTGGCCCCTGCGTTTGTTTCCTCCGGTGAGGTGTCGAGAGTAGACTCTCACATGCACACCGTTAGCTTGCGAAACGAGATAAGTTAAATATGAAAATAATATTCGAATAGGTAAAACGTTTTATCAAAATCCACATTTATTCAAGAATATAAGTATGTATGCGTGGATATCAAAGGCAAAAAGAAAGAAATATTCAGAAATACATACAGTGAAACCTGTTTAAAACGGAATCGACTGGGACTAAAATATTTTCCTTTATACACATTTTCCGTTTTACTCAGGTTATTATACATATGTATTAAAATATGAAATTCTAATGTTTCATTCAACAGTCCAATCTAAAGCATACCAACGCGTGAAATTCCAAAATTTTAACGAATTTGCTAAAGTTATAAGACAAAATAGGCAAGTATCTAGATCATATTGCAGAAAAAAGAACACATTTATACATACATACCTGTTTTATTTTATTGATATAAATATATGTATGTACAAGCAATAAACAAACTATTCCCTTTGTATTCCGTCTTCCTATTGAGTCGTTTTAACTAGTAATCCACACGTGTTATACATTTTTCAATAGACAAAGTGTTTCCTTCATAGGTGGCCGTCAGAAATGGTCTGTTTTCTAATCGTAAATCAAGCCAAGGACCGTTGCCGGTCATTTGAAGTATGTAAACTCTGTTATTTATGGTGGAAACCGATTCCGTTTTATGGAGGTTCACAATACTTTTTGGTCTAAATTTATTAGTACGGTTTCGCGTTAAACACGTTCCGTTTTAAAAAGGTACAGTTGCTATGTTTTTTTACGAGGACGATTCCGGACTATGAAAATTTTCCGCCTTAAACAGTTTTCCGTTTTATCAAGGGTCCGTCTTAGGCAGGTTTCACTGTATATGTATTGATCTGTAGTTTTGTGAATAACAATAATGTTTAGAAAATTCATCTGTTACAGTTTACAGTATAGGTACTTATACAAATTTATTTCCAGGAATATGAAAATAATGCAAAATTTTTAAAGAGTGCTCTTATTCGACCGCTAAAGAATAATACCATCTAACCACTTTTCGATCTATATATACATATCTAAAGAATTATCTAAATCTAAATTTTAGTGCTGTTATACCTTGTTTTTTACTAAGAGGACATAATCGAAAATAGCCCGCCAAAATATAACCTTATGATTGGTTTGTTGGTCATGTTTACACTGCCCAAATTTGCTAGATTTTAACGACGCCATATTGTAGACACAGCTGATTGAATAAATATTTCATTAAATATTATTGTATTATCTTTCTGTGTTTCTACTAGGTGCGATTAAACAAGAAAATCAGTGTTTGTTTAACTATTTGCTTGTAAAACTGGATCCACATCCTAGTAGTACGGGAGCTACGGGACCTTTTTCGTAAGTAGTAATATACACAGTAGGATATGATTTTAATAATAGTTTATATATATTGCTTAATGATAAACTGAGCGTCAGATCGCGCGACCTCGGTAAGTAAAGTTGTAGAAGGCTGACAAAGTTGTCGAAAAAAGTTTTCAAAATAGTAGCAGTATACACGCTACAAACTATCACATTACTTATTTATAATATAAATTTAAGAATAATAATCGTCCGACGTCGATATGGCGGTAAAATCGTCGTCAGTTATGTATAAGTAGTCGTCGGAAAATTCTGCAAATAAAGTAGTAGTATACAATCTGAAATTGATACTGGTTATTATTTATGGTTAATGTAACAAGAAAAAAATCGTCAGACTGCATGATAATGGCTAAAAGTTCGTCAGTCGGACTCCTAGAGTGTAGCGTTAAAAATCATTAAGCGCGCGGCGTCTATTACGCTCCAACTCAGGGACTTTTTACTCTTATCATGCAGTCTGACGATTTTTTTATGTTATATTAATTATAAATAATAACCACAATCAATTTCAGATTGTATACCACTACTCTAATCATATTTCTTCAGTCGATGATACTTATACAAACTAAAATTAACACACAAACCACTCTATTAAACTAATGGTTTAATAGAGAAAACAATTTGAGATGTCATGCCCCAATCACGAAGGAGCAACCACTAAAATTGCGTTTCACGTCTTCAAGCTAAACTTTGACGGTTGCGTCACAATAAGATGTTCTGACTGATATTTTGGTAGTTATGCTTGGGAACATGAGTAAATTCACATAAAATCTTCAGATCTCGATGCTTACGGGAACAGGTAATGCTCGAAAATACATATATTAACATCATCGAATTACATAAAAAATTAGGTGATGAGTTATATAGAGCAAAAAGAAGATATTCTGTGAGTAGACAATAATTTCGATGGCTCTGCGCTTCCTCTGTGTACATCAGAATTGCGCCAACATTTATTGAGAACAACGTATATCGCTCAAATGTGGAGCCATGCTCACCATGACAATTCTGTTATTTCATATCCGATTCAATTGGGATGGAGGGAAGAAGATAACAAGTTTACTTTCAGTGGTTCGAAGGTGATCAGTTACCGTCTGTATAAAAGGTAACTGATCACCTTCGAACCACT